>OY757909.1:1738628-1751128 GCA_963585895.1 Sepioteuthis lessoniana
GTTATGTACACTAAATCATGATGGCCCAGTCGGCTGGGGCTGTAGAATACACTGACTGCATCTTTGCAGAAGGGTAAGACCCCCCCACCAAATGAGTGTCCTGGATATATGACTAAATAATCTGATGGTGAGGCTCCAGTAATGCTGGAGCTTTAGGGAATGCAGAGTACCCCTTTATTGCAATCACTCCCTGGTCCACTCTGGCCCGGCATGGTAACACCTGATAGGGTCTTATCTATAGGTCAAATAGAACTAAACTGTGTACTTATGCTAAATTGAATTGCTTGAAGTAGAACTATTTATATGTATAAAAATAGATTTGACATTAAATAGCCTACAATGGTTGATATGCCATAAAACCAAACAAAAATCATGAGTATTGTAGGTAGTTACTAGGATATTATCATACGCATAGAAAAATATGTATTGGAAATTTATCTAAATAGAAAAACTCATGTTGCAAAGATTTTTCTGACAACCAGTGCTGCTACAATGCACAGTTGTATTATATGCTGCACATAGGAGAGCATATACCAGACGTTGCCTAACAATTTGGCATAACAATTTTTTAATCATGATTCACCTCATCATTAGTTTCTAGGCCACTCCTAGCTATTGACTGTCTTAAGCATCATTGCAAAGTAATACAAGATAAACATAATTTCTTGAAATAATAAAAAATAAATTTTGGTACTCCCGTCTCTCCCATCCCCTCTGCTTTGCCCTCAGTCTGTGCCAGTTGCAAAACTTAGCGTCTTTGCTGTTATGGTCAGTTGATGATGTGTGTGGTAAAATACAGCAAGGATTTTATAAAAAAATGTCCCTCAAAAAGTAACTGGTTTTGGTGGGTGTGAAAATATTGATGTTAATTTTGCAAATATTGGAAAAGAAGCTTAAATCATAGAGCCTAATTTTAAGCTAGCTGATGATAATCAGTGTAAATATCATCAGGGAACTGAAATTAACTGTAGGTCATTTTCTGCCTATTAACTTTTATAAAATTTGATTTTTAGAAATGGATGTTAACCACCCCCCATTGTGATTTTCTTTCCCTATCTAACTTGCTTGTATTTTAGTGTATTTTTAGAAAAGATTGAAGGGAAAACGTCCCTGTAGCATAATGGTTTAAGTGTTGGACTGCAGCCTCAGAGTAAGTGAATTTGAACTCCAGTCATGTGATTACATTCACTTTTGGACAAATACCATTGGGAAAGGTATGAATGCCCTTACCCTACCTGCTGTAGATTAAATAGTAATATACTAAGCTTTTTGCTTACATATGTAACAAGGCTGTATGGATGGGGCACCCAATGAGACTTGAACTCACTTGTGAGGGTTTGCTAGTCTTGCTTGCTTTGTTCTTCCACAAGGTGGGCATTGGCATTAAATAATTCATGAAGGTTGATATGCCTTTTTTTTTTTTTTTTTTTTTTTTAAATGAAGGTCAATAAAGAACGAGGTAAATTTTTATTCATTGATGATATTTTGAGCAAAAATAAATAAATGAGAAATTTGAAATTATTTGAAGAATAAGAAGGAATTTAGCCAAGTGGAAGCATAGCTAGAATAATGGTTATTGTTATGGGAAATGAAATCAGTGACACAAGTTCAAATCCTGAACAAGGCTGTTTGTGTTTCACTTCACTTGGAAAAGGCATGAATCCATCTCTTTTTCATCTAGCTTGTGTCGGAATGCTGCTGCAATGAATTTTGCTAATCAGTTTCTCAACAATGTTATGGCTTGTGCGTGTCAATACAAGTGCTTCCTTTTCCTTGTTTCCTTTCCTTTTCCTTCCCTCCTTCTCTCTCTTTCCTTCTCTCCTTCCTTCAAGTTAACAGACTCCATGCGTATTCGTCAATTGATTCACCGAGAAAAAAAATGACCCCTTCTAGCCATCACCGTGTGTTTATATGTTCGCCCGATCTCGAAAGAATTTGCATACGTGCAAATCAACTCTCGCCAGTTCGAGATCACCCAACGTTACATATAGTGCTTGAAGCAGTCATATCTGTTTCTTGCTTTTACTCTACAGGCCAGACACGTCCGTGCACCTGTTTGTTTTTTTTTAGCCTTGGTTAGGCAACCAGTCCAGGAGAAGGAAATCCCTAAATTCAAAACTGGCTATACTTTGACCTTGTGTAAGCTGCCCATGATAGAGTGGGGTTAGATAAATAGAAAATATGACTAATAAGTTAATCAAACATAATCAATGCAGTTAAATAAACATAAATGCTTAAAAAAAATTTTTTTATTTCACAAAATAGGTATCAGTTGTTTTAATTTTTTTATTTTCGGTTTTTAATTAGTGAAACTTAAGAAAAATTTTACAAGACAAAAAAGTCTTGTAAAATTTTTCTTTATTTATATTTCTTAACTAGAATCAAATTTAAAAGATCAGTAAAAAAATAATAAATTAATAAATAAATGTTTTTGCATTTATTATTTGTTATGAAACAAATTT
Source organism: Sepioteuthis lessoniana (assembly GCA_963585895.1). NCBI lineage: Eukaryota > Metazoa > Mollusca > Cephalopoda > Myopsida > Loliginidae > Sepioteuthis > Sepioteuthis lessoniana. The sequence goes on from OY757909.1 coordinate 1,741,091, forward strand.
ATGAATTTTAATTATAATCAATTAAGAAAACAAGAATAAAATAACTATGATAAAGAAACTTATTGTTTTAAACACAACATGGCTTTTACTGTTTAGGTCTTTGAGAAGGAGGTGTGGTCATTTTGTGGTCATCAGTGGTGTGCATATTAGTGTGTTTTTTTTCTTATTTAGTAGGGTAAGTGAGTGAAAGGTTAACCACTTCCTGCTTACTTGGTGTATGCTAAAAGCCAATTTGGCACTCCAAAACTTCTATTCATGTGCATATTACAATCTCTTCATTAATGTGTCATTGTTTGTTTTTCTTAGAAGAGGAACATCACAAAGCAATGATGTTTAAGGCACCCAATTGTTTGCAATTTTGTCAGTATATTTACTTCCTGTTTTTCTCCAAGGGGGGGGGGGCATCAATTTCTTTAAATTATTCATATTGAATTCATTCTCTCTTTCATCCAATAAGTCTTAAAGGATTAACCTTTCAAGTGATTATCTTAATATCTTCTCAAGTAATTCATTTGGAGTGTGAATAGTTGCGTTTTCTAAAAACAAAAACATTTTAAAACTGAACAAACATTTTTATTTTCCAGAAAGGCCCAAACCAAATATATTATCATGAAAAATCATCAAAAGGAATTATCCTATTTTTCAAGACACAAATTTAATTGTTAAATCTTTTCTAAGTTGACTTTTAAAAATGATTTTGTTTGTTTTACACCTAAAAGTACTAAAAAATCAAACCTCTTTCACTTTGATGGCAAGGCTTAGAATATGCTGTCTCCACGAAAAAAACCCCCAAAACGGGTGTCCTGGGTATGACACTAAACTGCATCTGATGGTGAAGCTTCAGTTCTGGAGATCTGTGGAATCACTCTTCATTGCTATTACTTCCATGCCCACTATGACATGGAGTATTAGTATCAGTTTGGGTCTAATCTATGTTAAATAGATTTTTTGAAAAGTTATTCAAATTTGATAGGACTGCGTCCAAAAACAAATAAAAAACTCTCTTAAACATCTACACAAAAAATGTAAATATGAATGTACAATAAATGCAATTTCATAACTTCTTGACTTAAAATAACCCTATATAAGTCAACCTGCCTTCAAAATCAATCAGTCTTCTTTGCGACATTCTTTGCACAAAAATAAATCTGTCGGCTATTAAACCTGACTGGATCTGTAATGGTAAATGATAGTGTAAAGTGACTAAATTAAAGTCTGATTTAAAATATTAGATTTAATTTTTTGGGGAAAAAAATTTCTATCTGGATAATTTTTCTATTAGTAAAAAAAATGGATGGAGCATTGGACAGTGACTGTATTGTTCAATATGGATGGTTTAAGTTTAAGCTTATGAGCAGGTATATAGGTTGGGATTAAGGCGTTCACACTCTACCTTTATGCCTTTGTACAATTTGGCTCTACGGCCATAAGTTTATAAATATCTAGTCTTTTAGTTGAAAAAAGGATTTCTTTGTATTAGTGGCCATTGACCTTGCAATGTACTGAAAGAACCATTCAAAATAAAAATGGTGGGTGAGGTTGAGATATATGTTAGTATAAAACTACATTATCCCTATTTTAGAAATGTCGTCTGATCATGGAAGAGGTCCTTAAACAATCTCAAGTCTGTTAATATGAGCTGCCAATGGATGAAATCAAGTGAATATGTCTCTATACAAAACTGCTGGTTTTACTGAGTGTGGACAAGTTTTTTTTTGTTTTTTTTTAAGAAGCATTAAGAAGCACTTATTGTGTAATAATTAGCATCATGGGAAGGATACTAGGTTACCCAGGTTCAAATCCTGGATGAGACTATTTGTATTTCACATATAGTATTAATACCCTTGGGAAAGATATGAATCGAATTATTCTCCCTCCAGCTATGGCTAAATAGTAGGGCAGACTGGGCTCTTTAACCTTCATATAGCAACTAGTCTAGGAGAAAGAAAACTCTGAATTCAAACCACATCTGAAGAAGGATAGGTTTTGACAGACTATTCCTGTCCAAGACTGCTATGACCAAACCAGGTTACAGAATAAGTCTTTTTAATCTTTCAAAAGAAATCTAGATACTGGTAAATGGACTGTATGTTTATATAAGGATATTGCTTTTGTATTTATCTGGTAATGTGTATAAAAGTTATTTGGAAAAAAAAATTCACATATTTTTTTGTTGCTAGATTTTATTTTTGACAATGGTGGGAAAGACTTTAAAAAATATTTCCACATTTAAAGATTAAATACTCCAGTTACACTAATTGTGACGCGAAAACTTTACTTTTATCCCAGAACGGGGTTTTATTTTCGCACGTGTGAAGACGGGGCAGGTTGGCACTTGATCCCCTATAGAATAAGTCCTCGTTCAGAGTTTTTCTCTCAGGCATATAAGACCTGGCATATTACGTGAGGGATTAATTTAGGGCCAGACTGACCGCCGCTGGCAAGGGGTTCCAAATTTCACACTATCCACACACCCACCAGGTCGCTTTCTTCCTCCCCTAGACAACAGAAGATATGGACCTATAGGTTTTAGTAGTAATAATTTTATATTGTAGTAGTCGGCAACTCTGGTTTCCCGTGTGATATTTTAGAGGAATTTATAGGACAATTTTAAGCAAGATAACATAAGGCAAATAGAAGCTGAAAAGGAAGCATGAGGTAACAAATTTGTAGCAGAACTGCCAAGAACAACTTAGACCACGTGGTAACATAAAAATACAGGAATCCTTTACTATACAAAGAGATACACTTTCAAAGTGTCAAATATGTATAATGAATTGAACAGTCCATGGACATAAATGTCTTTCTTTTCTGTTCTTTCGTTTTCCTTCAAATTGAGAGAGAGAGAGAGAGTGGTATATAAAGTTTGGGTATAAAGGAGAAATAGCCCCCAAAGTTACTTATCTTATTTTTCGACGGGGTTCCACTGGAGAATCTTTCTTCTTTCACGGGCTAATAGACTTTTATTCTATTTTTTTACACTGGCTTGAAGAACCTGGGGTCCCTCGTGTCTCAGATATTCTTTTGTCTTCTACCCGGAGTAAATGGCTATGGGTCTGTCTGCCACGAGCCCTGCTCAAAAACTAACTTTCTTATTATTTATTTCCGCTGAGGGGAAGGAGTCCCCACTTCCGTTTTGGGGTCCCAGCCAATCACTTGGCTTCTACCTTCCTCCCCTTCCGGTGTCCGGCGACCTGAGGTTACTAAGTACCAACACCTGTTGATATCCCCTCTGTGACCTACATTCTTTCTTAACGGTCACTTTTTTGACGGGTTGCCACTGTTCATTCCAACGGGAGGATAGTATTAATCTTATTTCTATCGTCTCCGTGGGATATCACGTGACACTAATACATTCCCTTTTAGACTAATACCCTTGGAAAAGGTATGAAATCCCTTAACCACCCCCCACCCAGCTATAGGTTAAATAGTAGCACAACTGTCCTACAAGGATGACTTTGGCATTAAATAACCCATGATGGTTTATGTACCATTAAACAAAGAAACTAAAAAACAAAATCTAAAGATAAAATAATTATATTAGTAGAAATAGTATTTTTAACCCTTGGAACTCACAGTGCCCCCCCATGCTTGTGCCCTAACACCTTAGTGTCCTGGCTGAAAATGTAAAATCTTGTAATCTATGATTTAACAGTTTGATTAACTGTATTGTTAGACAAGTTTGTTTTGGTTTGATTTTATGGCATATCAACCATTGTAGGTTATTCAATGCCAAATTCTTTTTATACATATATATTGAATATATGGGATTTGGTTTGGTTGGGTTTTGTGGCATATCAACCATTATGGTCTGGAAGACTGGGGTTTAATCCCAGGTGGAATCATACCAAAGACTCAAAAAATGGTACATGTTGCCTCCTTGCTTAACATTCAGCATTATAAGGTATGGATCAAAGGTAAAGTGAAGCAATCCAGGAAATGGAGTAGCACCCTCACCTACACCTCGGTGTAGTAGCTATTGAAAAGGGAGCCTTCTAGTCACTTTTGATGAAGGTTTTTTTTTTTTTTTGAATATTAAATATATAGGATTTGGTTTGGTGTGGGTTTTATGGTGTATTCTACAGCACCATGTTAGGCAAGGTAGAAACAAGAATTCCCTGAATCTATGTACCTCTGTGTAGAGGCACAAATATTGATAAGTTCAGGTTAAAAGGGTTAAATTATTATTAATATGTGTATGCTAAGATATTAATTTGATTCTTGTGTTAATAGACTAAAATTAGCTCTTTGTATCTGAAGGTTTTACATTTGTAGATTTAGTTACTTCTTTTTTTTCTTTTTGGTATTCTTCAGGTGTCTGTCATAGTCTGTAACTTTCTGGAAATTTTAGGCCAAACCCTTCAGTGTATTTTTGTTCAACTTTCCCTGTTTAGATAAGAGAGTATATGACTTTTTGCATTATGCACCCAAAGTAACTTGTATGGTGACTGGAAGAATGTTATTTGGGGACGTTTTTAACAAAGTGACACTGCCAGCTTATAGAAATGCATATATTTTCACACACACACACACACATGCACATGCACTTTCTCTGCAAATATGACCATGCAGAATATACACTGGAGAAAGCGGTGGTCAGCAGCAATACTAGCAAATTGCTCGTGGATATAGACACGTATGTGTTACCTGCATTTCTGTCTGATTACAACTAACACCATACACTGCCAATCTCAGCCAACCCAACAGATACTTGTATCTAGTCTCTTTGTTGGATTTTGTTATTCAAAGGGATTCCAGAAAAGGATGCACAAGGTGTGACTTGTTTTATCGAGGAGAACGAGATAAGCCTCCGTGAAGTGGCGAGATTTGATGAACATAAAAGAGACTAAATTTGAAGTTGAAAATGGCAGCATTTTGCTGATGTTTGATTGGTGAACATCCATCAGTTCATTTTGTAAGTTAAGTGAGTTGACTAGTGTCCAATAGGTTGATTCTTCTTCAACTAGACTTCTGAAACCAACTAGAATAACAAAAACGCTACAGAAACAGCAAAGAAAATTTGTAGTGTTTATGGCAAAGGTGTCACTGACCACCAAATTCAAAACTTGTTTTCAAAGTTTTATTCTGGTGATACTTCGTTAAAAGATGAAATCAGACCAGGATACTGATCAAACCTCAATTATGATGCTTTAAGAGGATTGGTAGAATGCAATCTGCAAAAAATTTCTCTGAAGATAGTGCTTGACCTCAATCCATAATCTGCTGTCAATTGAAAAACATAGAAAAAAGTAAGCTATCTGGGCATTTGGATTCCTCATACTTTTAGTGAGAAGAATTCTTTCAAGAATATCACTACAGGTGACAAAAAATGGGTCTTTTATGACAAGGTTTATCACAAAAGGCAATGGATTGATAAGAATGAATCTGCTCAGCCTACCCCAAATGCGGAGCTTCATAGAAGAAAAGTTATAGTGTGTGTATAGTGGAATCACCACAGTATTACTTATTTTATTTTTAAACCACAATCAGACATTCAAGACAGACATATTCAACAGCTGCAATGTGTGCATGAAAATCTGAGAAAACACCTCCTACTTGTCAATAGGAGAAACATGTTTCTCCATGATAATGCAAAGCCACATTCAACAAGAATTATGCTGTAAAAAATATTGGATTTAGGCTGGTCTGTTCAACTTTATTTACCAGATTTTACACCTAGCGATTTCCATTTTTTTTCCTTCTCTACAAAATGCTTGGAATGATAAAAAGATTTTCTCAAGATCATGTGAAAACATTTGCAGAAAACTTCTTGAGCTTGAAACTAGCTGAATTTTACTTGAAAGGAATCAACAAGCTGATAGATGACAAGAGGGGGTTCAAAATAATCAACAAGCTGATAAATGACAAAAGGGGATTCAAAATAATCAACAAGCTGATAAATGACAAGAGGGGATTCAAAATAATCAACAAGCTGATAAATGACAAAAGGGGATTCAAAATAATCAACAAGCTGATAAATGACAAGAGGGGATTCAAAATAATCGAGAATATTGATTGAAATTAATTCATCATTAAATTATTTATGAATAAATCATATTTTACTAAAACGGAAATTATTCATGACTCAACCCAAAAGACCTTCAGTCTATTTATTTTTTATATTGTCGCTAATTTTTTTTAATCCCCCTGTTGACAGGGCTTAGAATATGCTATTATTCGTGCTGAGGAGTTAAGACATCTCTGCCCCCCCCAATAAAGGGTGTCTTGGGTATGACACTAAACGACATCTGATAGGCTCCAGTTCTGGAGATGTAGGGCTTGTGTAGTACCTTTTCGTTACCATTACTCCCAGGTTCACTCTGATTTGGAATGATAGAAACTGTCAGAGTTTCATCTATGGGTCAAATAGATATGTTTAAAAGATTATTTGTATTCAATAGGATATTATATAACTGTACAAAAAAGCCCCTTAAGAAACAACAGCAAAAATAATGTCAATATGAACATACAAGGAACATGAATCACTAAACTCGAGCCATAAAATAACCTTATAAGTTGATGCCGATAAAATGAATCTATCCATCAATCATTTGACTAGTATCCTCATCTTGGTCTTTTCTCTTTCAACCCCTGTGCTTTTTGATAATCTTCAAGTGTCTGCCATCATCTGTAACTTTCTGGAAATTTCAGTCAATCCACAAGGATATTTTTGTTTAGCTGTCCCTGTTTTGATGATATCATGTATTAGTTCATTTTTTTTTTCTTGTCTTTGTTATGTTACTTGTCTTTATCAGTGACCCAGGATATGTGACTTTTCATATTACACAAACAAGGTAACTTGATACTTGTATCTACTTACCTTGTGGACATGATTTCGATCCCTGAGTTAGGTTGTAGAAAAGTCACATACTCAAGTTAGTGGACAGACAAATTAACTTGGAAGAATTAAGATATAAGATATCCTCTAAACAGGGATAACTAAATGAAATCAGTCTACTCTTATGAATTCCACTAAAGGTTTATAACTAAAAAAGACAAAAGATTGCCTAGAACGACCTAGATCAGGATAATACCTTATGAGTGGGGCTTAGAATTTGTTGACTGTATCCCCTCCAGGGGAGTCGTAGATTTGACTCACTAAACTACATCTCATGGTGAGGCTCCACTTCACTGTCATTACTCCCAAGTTCACTCCGTCCTGGAGTGGTAGTACCTGTTAGGGTCCTATCTGTGGGTCAAGGAGATCTGTTTAAAAATCATTTGTGCTCAATAAAGATACTTGATGCTGTATAACTAAGTTATTTCTATTAAAAATTGTTACTTTGAAGCTATAATTGTTAACTAAGGATTATTATTAGTTACTTGAAAGCGGATAACTGTGTGTAAGCAAATGATTATTATTTGATAGAAATAATTACTTGAAACTATATAATTAGTATTAGATAGAAATTCTATATTATTAGTATTAGAGAGAATTTGTACAGTGTGTGCAAATTATTTGTATTAGATAGGAATACTTGATATTATCTAAGTGAGTGCAAAAATACACCAGCTTTTAAAAAACAACTACACAAAAAATGTAAATATACATATGCAATGAATGTGATTCCGTAACCTCCAGGCATAAAATAACCCTAAACTGGTTGACAAACTGTTAAAACCAATCATCAGAATAAGGATACTTGTCCAAATGTATCAGTCTATAATAAGGATAATTCTACATCTCAGTAATTCAGAGAAAATGATATTTGATAATAAACTAAATTAAAACTGAAAAGACTGTAAAATGCAGATGTTACTATTCAATCATGTGTTCTTTTTGTATGATTAATTTGTCTTTGTTGTTCAGCAAGACAAAATCCAAAACACTTGAACGTTTGTCATGTTCCAGTAGGACTGACGCTTGTGATACTTCAAGTGTTTAATAAAAAAATTGTTCAGACTGTTACATCCTTCCATAAGGACTTGTCATGGCCAAGCCTACAATACTTGTAGCCTGGAATTTCACAAAAGCATTTTGGCTTTAATTTTCTTCTGACAAGAAAATGAAGATGTCTGTCTACTTGATAGTATGTGCCATTGGCAGATGAGATGTTTGTCAATTAGTAGCCATGTTTATAAAGCAAGTATTGTGTTTGCCCACCAGAATAGCCACCCATATCTGAATTACCTTAATCCTTTGAGTGTTTAGGATTTGCACAATAGTTGCTAGGCAACATTTTCACAGGTAGAAAAATAATTATCAACTTTCTTTTCTTAATTTTATTCTTAGTCTGATCACTTCTCCTTGATATGAACTAACTTTGAAAATACGTTTCATGCCATTTTTTTCTTGATCAATAGAAAAGAAAGCAAAAAAGAGAACAGTTTTTCTGAAAGCAAAAAACATTATTTCTAGTGGAATATTAAATGGATATTATCATATATTATTTATTATTTATCACTAAACTATGCTGTAGAATTTGGTTATAAATAACACCTAACAATGATAATTTCAAAAATTTGTGGGAAATGAAAAAAATTGTAGTCTGAGTTTTGAATATTTTGTCAAAATGGTTCTGTTTACTTTGAGAAAATTAATTTTATTTTTTCTGTTTAGTTTTACAATGGCAGGATTACCTAACATTACCAGGAAAAAAGACATAATATTTTCATGAAATAAGTCAGATATATATTTTAGCAAGATTTTATAGAATCAGAAATATGAACATAATATAAAACAAGAGTTTTAAACATGAATAAAGATTCTGAGTAGATTTTGAAAGTCTCTTTGTACATATCTATTTCTTTATTTACTACTGACCCATAAATGTCCATCATATAGTTGGCCATGTATCAAACACAAATCTCATTTTGTCTTTCCCATTAGTTATGGGATAAAAAAAGAAGGTTTTTCAACTTTGTATTAAAATCTCCGTTTGGTCAGAAATAACATTTTACTACTTGATGAACTTCAATGATCTTGGATGACCTCGGAGGCAACTTTGCATAAACTTAGGTTGGAGACCATAGTCAAATTTTATATACTCTGCAAAAAATCAGATTAATATTTCATAAGTTTAAAATAAGAGATTTGTAATGAAGAAATGGATTTTCTGAATTTTTTTGTTTTTTAAACTTTTTGCTTGAAAGTTTGTTTTATTCACTTTGTAAATGTATTTTATTTATTATTCAAATTTATTTTGTCTCTGGAAAGAAAAAAATTAAAACAAAAATATCAAATAAAACCCCCAAAATTGGCCACTCTGTCAGTGGGGCTTAGAATCTGCTAACTTTATTTCTTGCAGAGAAATAAGACCCCCTCCAAAAAGGGGAGTTCTCTGTATGATATGAAACTACGCCTGATAGGGAGGCTCCAGTTCTGGAACTCAGAAGAGTGTTCATTGTCATTACTCCCAGGTCTACTTTAATCCCGAGTGGTAGTATGTGTTAAGGTCTCATCAATTGGTTAAATAGATCTGTTTAAAAATTATTTTTATTTGATAGGATATTACATGAGAGTATGTAAACCAAAAAAAAAAAACATGCATAAAAAATTTAGATTTGAAAATACAATGTGATTCCCTAACCTCTAGGTATAAAATAACCCAAGATGGGTTGACATGCAGTTAAAATCAGTCAATCCTAAAAAATTGACAATTTCTATTCAATTATTATTCACAAAGGCATCATATTTTTTTTTCTCTCTTAATTAGTAAAGATGTATAAATTAATGGAGGATGAAACAAAACTACCAAATAATTTCATGAACAATATTAAAAAAAAAAAGAATATTTGATCAAAATTAGCCTAAAGCCTGCATTTTTATTTATTCATTTATTTTTTAATTTTAAAATTTGAACAAAGATGTGTACAGCTGAGTAACTTTATATAATGAAGCGATGGTATAGAGATATCTAGACTACTGTGTTATAAAGTGAATGACAGTTATGTTGTTCCATTAAGTACAAATCAGCTGTACAGAGTGAGATGACATTGTTGTTGTGTGATGGAGGTTATATAGAAATTCTGCATCGCTTATATGTAACATGAACCAGTGGCCCAGTGGTCGGTAGAGTTTCGACTTCTGCCTACTGT
>OY757909.1:1756861-1999206 GCA_963585895.1 Sepioteuthis lessoniana
TTTATAAATGAGAAGTTTGTCAAAAACTTAACTGGAATGTATATATGTAGGAAAAACTTGCTTAAGTCGGAAGTGACGTCATTGTCAAGTTTCATTTCCTAAGCGACCCGTGAGGTACAAGATGGCGACATCATTGGAGCAATATGTCGGTACCGTTACTCACTTGTCTGAACAAGGTTAGAAGAGTGACAATTTTCTCCTCTTTTTCCTTTCCTCAAATTTACAGCATCTTTTTTGAATTAGTTAACATTTGTAAGATGCAACTTTACAGTATCTTATATCGACTCGCTAAATCACTTCATTTCTATTAGATTGAATGGGTGATAATGAACCTACTATTAAAGAAACAATAAGAATTTATAAAAGGAAGCTTTTTCCCCACTAATTATCAGTTTTTTATATTAAAAAATATGATTGGAATAAGTTGAAGTAATTGTTAGTTTTTAAAGTAATGTTTCTTATTTTCTTTTCACCTTGTGTAGTTTCGTTTCGCTTAAGGTGTTGGTACGGTATTGTCTTTTTAACTACTCGATCTTTCTTTTTACTTTTTTTGATCTTTTCTATGTTCTCTAAAAAAAGAACATCTTTAATTTCGAACAAAATTGAATTATTAAAATATTAAATTTTTTTCAACCTTGTTATCTCTTTAATTTAGACAATCTCATATTTTATACCTGGTAAGAATTGCAAGAAAGATATTTCATCTAAATATTTATATTTTCGATTAGTTCCTCCTTCAAACAATGTCTCGTTTTGTATTATAATTTCTTTTGTTTTTAGGAAAAAATGTTTTAAAAAATATCGGAAAGACTTTCTGAAAGTTTATTTTCAATTAATATGTAACCCCGAATCTTAAAATCTGTCTAAATATTACATGAAGTTGTTTGTTATTTGCAATCCGTTGAAAGAAAACCGAACGTTATGTTAAAAGCCTATTTTTATTATGAACATTTATTGTCAATAATGTCACATTTTTCTCGAAAATCAATTCTTTTACTTAAACACTATTTCGAGTTTTTTTTAACATCATACTGATTACTATTACCTATGTAGATCATAAGATATTCATAAATACTTAATTTTTATTTTCAAAATCATTCATTTTAAGAAACTTGTTACTATTATTTATTTACCTTTCTTAGTGTATTTATTGCTTGTTTGTGGAGAAAGTAACTGAATAATTCGTTTTTGTAATCAATCATGAATAATATTTTTATTTCAAAGTTTTAAAAATTTGTTATTTAATGTGTAAATTCTTCTTTTGAGCTAAAACTTTTGAATATGTTTACTTTATTTAGTGAAGAAAGAGAATCTTGTATCGTAGAGAAAAATATAGATTACTATTTTGTTTTCACGATTTTTATTTATTACTGCAATTCATTTTTCCCCATTTCGTTTTATTTATCTATTTTTAGGGAGCATGGTATAAAAATGATGTGTTAAATCAAAATCTTGAAAAACAACATAAAGGAATTTAATTATTATTATTATTATTTTTATTTTTCAGGGTTTTAAGGTTAAAGTGTTACTGTTAATTATTTTTCTTTACTATGCGTTGTTGAAATGTACGTATAGATTGGTTAAAATTTGTCCACCTTAAAGATAGGTACATTTTCTATCAGTAGCTTCTAGAATGTATGAAAATTTATTTCATTGTTTGTTAGATATTCGTGTTTTTATTTTTTATTTTTATCGGTATTGTTTAATATTGTTTCTGTAAACTGTACTATCATGAATAGTATTTATTTAAAGAACTTGTCGAAAATATATAAAACGTCATTAATGGTTTCCTACAGCAAATACCTGCCCTGTCAGATTAGGCCGACTGTATCTCCTGCAGAGGGTTTAAACTCCAAAATGTACATTTAGGGGATAGGCTCCAATTCTGTTCTTAGTGATTTACTAACTTACAAGACCGAATGAATGGGGCATCCAATGAGGCTCGAATTCTCTCCGAAAGGTTTGCTAGTCTCGCTTGCTAACCATTACACCACTCTAGGCGCCCACTTGAGATCATATGTGCTAGCAAATGGTTGATATTATTATAAAATAGGAATATTTAATTGAAGCTATAATTCTTTACAAATGATTATCATTAGTTATTTGAAACTAAACAACTGTTTGAAGAACATTGGCATTAAATAACCCAGCAAAGGTTGACATGGTATAAAATCAGTCAACTCATAAGCATAGGAAGTTTGCATATCCTGATTATAATACACTTAACCTGTGAATATAATATTAATAATTTAGGAAGCTGAGAATATAATACTTATTTGTATTCTACTAGAAAATAAAGGCAAATTAATAATTTTAGTGGTATGTTGAGAGAGAGTATAAAGAATACATTCCCTCATCCTTAAGATTTTTATAATAATTCATTATTGGTGTTTAAACTGCTGCAACTAGGTGAACTCGGTTCATAGGTTTAAATATGAATTATCAGTTACAACATTAGTACTTAGATGTAGAATTTGATTCGAATATTTCACGACCAGATTTTTATTTATTTATTTATTTATTTTTTTTGAGGTGTTTGTGGTGTAATGGTTGTTGTCATAGGAAATGGATATGGCAACCTGTGTTCAAATCCTGGATAAGGCTGTTTGTATTTCACATAGCACTAATACCCTTGGGAAAGGTATGAATCCAACTATTCTCCCTCTAGCTAGGGGTAAATAGTAGGACAGACCAAGCTCTTTAAGCTCGGTATGGCAACCGTTTTAGGAGAATAAAGATTCTGAATTCAAACCTGTTAAACTCCAGTAAAAAAATTGATGTTGCATTCAGTTTGTGCAGAGGGGTTGGGTAAATATTTACTTTTTAAAACCTATATGTTTGTGAGTTTTGGCATTCATTATCAAGAAAGGGGTTTTTAGTATTCAGTAAATAAGGCAAGTGTTATTGACAGGATAGGGCTGGGTCTCCAACACATGGTCCATATGCAGCCTTCAAAACCCATCTGTGCAGTCTTTCATACGCTCTTTTTTTTTTCTGTTGACTGTGAAGAAGAAACTCGGTGTTCAGAAGATTTGAAGTCCAAATTTCTTGTGTGTCACGTCCTCAATTTCTATATGGACCATGTACTTCTATTTGGATGAGTCTTCAAACCTTATCACTCACACCCAGTAAGTAGTGAGCATGTTTGCCACCTACATCCTGCTGTGATTACTTTTTCTCCAAAATGCAACATGTTAAGAGTATTCTATGTTTGCAACTGTCAAATCATCACTTGTCTGAAGTGGTGCTGTCAACCTCTCCATTTAACCCTGATATTACATCATTTTTGCAACCCAGTCGGCTTGGGCTGTAGTATACACTGACTGCATCTCTGCAGAGGAGTAAGACTCCCCTGAATGTCCTGGATATATTCCAAACCATGTTGGCGAATGTGGAGTACCCCTTCATTGCCATTACTCCCTGGTCCACTCTGACTCAGTGTTAGTACTTGTTAGGATCCCATCTATGGGTCAAATAGGATTATTTAATCATTTACAAACAAACGAATGTTGAATTGAATTATTAGTGTCCAGTAGTAATACTTGAAACCATTTCACTGTGTGCAAACAAATCAGCTCTGGCTCGTTAAAAACAATGTTACAAACCATTCGTTCACAAATCATATATATTTAATATATGTATATTTGTAAATGGAATTTGGCATAAAATAACCTATAAGGGATGATATGCCTTAAAATAAAACCACCCAATCAACATTATTGTTGTGATTGCAAACATCAGATATCAGATGTCTCATTAATAAATTGTGGTTCTTATTTTTATTTATTTTTGTCCTTTGAAGATTGCAGTTAAGTTTTGTGACCCTTTTGTGACCCTTTAGCTGAAAAGATTTGAGCCCCTCGAGATATATACAAACAATATGTATGATACTTATTGACGTATATGCAGTACACTGAAATAAAAAACGACACAAAAGAAATTTTGCTTATTTGTAACTATCAGAAACAATGTTTTGTAAAATTCCACTGCTTCCCCTGTCATTGAACTTTTCTCTAACTGTAGTTAAATCAAAATACTGTGCTAATTGTTCATATCTTTTGTGTAGTGGCAGTAAAGAGTAGGGGAAAAGTAAAAGTTTGCATTGTTTAACAGTATATCAACTCCTAATGGGTTATCTAATGCCAAAATTTGATTTATTTCTAAATGCTTGATTATAATCATTGCTATATTTTCAATTTTCCTTGCATTAAAAAAAAATTGCACTATATTCATTTGTTTGCACACAGTTATATACTTTCAAGTAACTAATAATATCTAATGTTTTCAAACAGATTTACCCGACTCATAGATGGGATCATACCAAATATTATTTCAGTTATGAGTTGTTAGATCAGTCATCAGTTTGACCTTTTCAGGTAGCCTATATATGATTTTTGGTTTATAAGAAATCATTGGTTGTTAAATGAAAACTTAGCCAGATTTTTTTCCACCAACTTTACAAATAAGAAAGAAAAAAAAAGAATGAACTGAAAAACTTTTATTGCTAACAAGCTGATTTCAAAGTTTATTTTATAGTTCCTTTTGATTGTCATTGGAAAGTCTGGTTGCCAAAAGCAATAAACACCAACACCCCTTAAAAATACTTACTAAGTAATATTAGGTAACATTTTTTTTTGTTATTAGCTTACATCATAAAATAAACAATACATCCAGCAAATGTTTTAAGCTGATTTTCATATCCTAAATTTCTAATATTATATGTATGCATAAATAAACTTTCAGACAGAGGAATATCATAGATTCTTGCTGAATAAACATAAATTTAATGAATGATTAAAAAAACAAACCAAACCTTTTCTGACAGTGACTTCCATTTTTTTTTCTTTTCTTTTCTTCTATTAATAAAATAACATTGTTAATAACTGTGAAAATGTTGATAGTTCATGACTTGTATTCTATTATATGTATATGAATTTGTTACCTTAAAATAAATAGTTCTTATAACACCTTCTTGGTAGGGCTTAGAATACACTGACTGTATCTTTTGCAGAGGGGTAAGACCTCCTCCCAAAATAGGGGTATCTTGGGCATGACACTTAAGCTGCATCTATTGGTGAGGCTCCAAATCTGGAGTGTGTCATTCTATTGTCATACTCCTAGGTCCATGCTCACATGAAGTGGCATTATCTATTAGTCTCAAATAGATCCATATAAAAATTGTTTGCATTTGATTGGACTCTTAAGGAATAATTGGCCCAGTCGGCTGGAGCTGTAGAATACAATCACAGCTTCTCAGCAGAGGAGTAAGACTTCCCCTACAATTGTCTGGAATATGTCGCTTAACAATCACTTGGTAAAGCTTCAATAATGCTGGAGCTTTGGGGAATGTGAAGTACCCTTCATTGCCATCACTCCCAGGTCCACTCTGGCCTGAAGTGGTAGCACTTGGTAGGATCCTATCTATGGGCCAAATAGAACTGTTTGACATTTAAATTGAGTGCAAACAAATGACATGCTAAACTGAATTGTTTGAAATAGAACTGTTTTTACATTTAACTGTGTAAATAAATGACCAAGTTGTAATTGAATTGTTAGTGTTAAATGACTATACTTAAAAACCTTAAACTGTGCGCCAACAAATGATTAAATGGTAAATAGAATTATTTGTATTAGATAGAAATAAATAAAACCATTTTACTCTGTGCAAAAAAAAAAAAATGAGCTCAGACTCGTTTAGAAATCATTATATATTTAATATGTATAAAAAGGATTTGGCATTAAATAACCTACATTGGTTGATATGCCATCAAACCAAACCAAACCTAAGGAATAACGGCATAAAAAATGTAAATATGAATGTGATTCCCTAACCTCGTAGCATAGAAATAACCCTAGATGGCTTAACATACCATTAATCCTTTTTTTTTTTTATTATAAACAAATTGCTAAAATACCAAAATTTGAGCTTTGGCCACTAACATTTTGAAAGTCATCCATTTTTCTCTTTTAATTCCAAAAAAATGTTTTCATTAAAACCAAATGTTTTGAAGTTTAGAATTTTCCATATTTTAATGATATCTCATAATAACTCTTCTAGTTCCTAATTAAAGTTCTTGATTTTTGTAACTCTTCTGAAAAATACTTAAGGAATTTATATTTTATATGTTGTTGCTTCATACAAAAATTGAAATAATTATTAATGCATTTAGCCCTCAACCCATAAATTTATCATAATACTTTTCTCATTGTTTAATGCTGAAAAATCATGACATTCATATTTGCATCTTTACTTTCTTTTTTTTTTTTATGTAGTCTATTTAGAATTTGCAAATCAAAAAAAAAATTGTAATGTTTTACAGGTATAAAAAAGGTACGAGAACTTTATAAAAAAAGTTGTTCAAAAAGTTGAAAGCCTCACCCAAATTTTATATTTATCATACAGTTAATTTTTGTATGGGCTTCACCTGCATAGAAATTAAGACAGAAATCTGAATTAGTTTTATAAGAAGTGGTAGTTTGTTGTTACAAGAAAAATGTTCAGTTATGGTTCTTTTTGAACAACCCTCATATTCATAATTATTTTGTTTACTTGTTGAATAGGGTTTTGTTTGTTTATTGGATTTCAACATTTTTTGACTTATTTTTATTGTTAGTGATTGAATATAGTACAGTCTATAACTTTTGCCAGTGGAGGTAGCTTAGTAGATTTAGTTACTAGTTAGGTACTCTTGATTTTAAAGAGATATAGGAATCTATACATGAAACTTGGCATTTCATTAATATATATCAAGACAAAAGAGAATTCCTACCATTCAAACTTGAATGTATCACACTCCAAGACTTTTAGTGACCAACTTTTTGTTTCTATATTGTCATTGAATGAAGGTTATATGTTTCTAGAATGTTTGTTTGGTTATAGCCTATCAGTTTTCCTTTTAATGTTTCAAGACTAAAATTAAAAAAAAAAACTAGAAGTACTTCTATATGACAGATTGTAAGATGGTTATTATTAAAAGTTAATGATCATTGTCACTTTTATGAAAGTGTAGGATAATTATTTGTATTTAAAGCACATTTTAAAAGTTGTTTTGTTTATTTAAATGACAAAAACAATTATTTATTATATGCATGGTGTATGGAAAAAAAAAACGTTTTGTGTTTGTTTGGAGGTCATAGTCCCAAAAAAGCCTAAAAATCAATATTTCAAATAGATATTTAATTTTATTATTCTCTAGACTTGGCAGAGGTTGTATTTAAAAGATTGTTATTTTTAAAATTTTTTCTCTATTTTTCTAGGTTAGGTGACTGCTAAGATTAGATGAATTCCTCCTTAGTTGCTTGATACCTTGACATAACAAGGAGGATCTAAATGCTTCTAGGGAGAGTAAGCCATCTGTTTCTTGTAACAATTACCAACTGTGTGTGTGTGTTAGCATTCTAAGATGTGTATATCGTTTTTACATTTGGTAAAGGAGACAATGAAACATGGTGGATGAGAGATAGACCTCAACCTAAAAAGTAGTTTGAGCCAGATTTTCTAAGATAGTTTTAAATTCTTCCAGGCATAACAATTCCTGAGAGTTTGATTGGAATTGGGCTAAAAATGATTGCATAGTAGTAGTACAAATGGATAAACATTTGGTGAATGTGCTATAAAATTGTCTTCATAACCCATAAAAAGTATTCCTACAAGTCATTTCAGTGTTAACTGCTTGTCCCTTCAGTCTCATAATTATTATTTAAAAAAGAGACGTATGCAAAAAAAACCATAAAATTGTTATCGTATTGATTTATTTTTTTTTCTTCAGGCAATTTTCTCAAATTGAGTGAGTTCATTAACAAGAGTGCAGAATTTTTGGCAAAGAATTCCAGCCATTTAGACAATGTGATTGCCTCTTTAGACTGTCAGAAATATTCATTTGGAATCCTGGGAATTCTGTAAGTCTTAAAAATATTTTTTTCTTTCTCCTTTATTATTTGAAATCATGTCAGCATTTTCATCAATTACAAGGTTTTAATTGGTACATATAATTTTGTTTAAAAATCTTTTACTAAAATTACTGTGTTGATTATTATTATTATTATTTTCTTCTCATTACAGATGTGTAAAGTATAACTTAGGTAACATTCCAGATTTTGAAACTTTATATGTTCAAACTCAAGAGTTTATATTCTCTTGCAATGGAGAACATGTCCGGAATGCAACTAGTAACTGTAAGTATTTTTACTGGATTAAATTGTAGAAATGACTTTTAAAATTTGCTAACATTTGCTGAAGCTTTAGAAATTCTGTATTTCAATTAACTAGTCAAGGAAAGCAAATTCAATTCACAATATAATTACTTCTACTTGAAAAAAGAAAATGTAGATCTATATCCTTGCCTTTGAGGTCATAAAAATTACGCGGATGCGTATTCCCAATCTTCTTGGGAAGACGTGACCCTGAAGGTGACTGTGTCCTCTGTAAAGAGTTCTGATGTAATTTGCAAGACACATTTAGGTTAATTGGCTGTGCAATTACCATGACTAGTTAATTTGGCGTCACTTGTGTGCGATATGGATTGATGGCTCAGTTGTAGAGTTTTGGCTCTGCTATCTGTGTTCACTGGTTCAATCTCCAGTTGTGGAGATTACGGTATACACTGCTGATAAGACCTAATAAGGTCGAAACAGCTGTCCAGTGTTTCTGTATGTCGTGCATAAGTGTTCGCCAGATTTTCTGGTCATCGTAATACAATTCGCAATCTGTACAGAGTGTTTCAGAAAAATTGATATTTTGTAATCTAATAACTTGATCAGCTCTTTGTGTAGAAGAAATTTTATTTTCATAATTAGACGATGGTCTTATACTCAAATAAAGTACATAGGTTTTGACTATTCAATAAATTTGTCTGTTTTATAAGGGGTGTTCCAGAAAATTTGATATCATTTGAGATATACACAGGGTGTTTCTGAAGAATTGATATCATTTCATAATCTAATAACTTGACCAATTCTCAATCAAATGATCTCAAAATTGAACAGCATGTGGAGAAGCCACTGAAAATTCTATGTTTAATGCTTGAATGCCTTTTTCTTTATCAGAGAACGGCTCTTCTATACCTGAAAAGAAAAAGGACTGAATTTTGAGTTGTTGATCAAATCAATGGATTATAAAAATATCCCCCCCCCAGTACATCTCAAATGATATCAAATTTTTTTAAACACCTTGTATTATTAGGATATACTAATTAAAATATGGAATTTCTACAGCTTCAAAAAAATGTTACTAAATTTTAAGTCATATACAAGAGTTATATAGAATGAATTTAACAGATAAACTAAACTCATGAAAATATTTTTCATTAAAGAAATTATTTTAGTTTTGGCTTTCTTGTTCAATTGCACATGTTTCATTTAACATTAAGAATCTTTTCAATTATTTTTTTATGGAATTAAAAAGAAAATAAATTGTTAGTTAGAATTCCAATATTGCTGTAGAATTTCAGCCAAAGCAAAAGAATGTGTGGTTGGAGCAGGGGTATTGAGGTAAAGTCAAAAAGAATTTGTGAACTTTGTCACCGGGTTTGTTTGTTGACCTAATAAAAGTTTATATGAGGTTGAATAGGTTTGACTTGTATTAATCCCCTCTCCAAGTCCTTACTTTATTCAGCTATAGGATTGACAGAAAGGTCAAACAATGGATATGTCTTGGGTATGACACTAACCTATAACTGTTGGTGAGGCCTCAATTCTGGACTTGTGTGGAGTACTCTTTTGGTACCATCACTCCCAGCTCCACTCTGACTTGGAGTGGTAGTACCTGTTAGGGTCTCTGTTGTAGTCTGGTTAATGCACTAAACGCAAATAGTCCGGAGAGTGAATGCACAACTGAGAAGTAATCACTTCTGCCTTTTATATCCACAAGTCAAAGATGACCGAAACGGTGCTTCCATTTCTTACTGACCAATATACTACATCCCTCCCCACTTAGCTTGCAACTGCACATACACATTTTTTTAAACACGCCAAGAAACATCCATAGGTCCCTCCCCGGAACTCCGGCAAGAACTCCCATTACTTGTGGGAAACGTCTGACTCTCGGACATAGTCACATCATCAATATCCTCTGGATATTCCCGAGCCGCAATTTCCCCAGTTAAGGGTATGGCACTGGGTCGTTTCCCTTTTGTGTCTGGTTTCATGTTGATGTGCTGTCTTTTGGCTTTATTCTCAGCATTGTTCCTTCTTTCCTCTTCTTTGCGTTTCTGAAAATGTGTTCTCATCTGGGTTCTAGGATGTTCATCTTCCAAACTGTCACCGATTGTTGAGGGGCTGCTATCTTTGTAGGGTGCAGGAAACTTTGCAACAGATGTTGAGTGCCTTGTAACTGTTTGTTTCCGACTCCCCGAGGTTGCCTGGATACTTCTGAGCCTCTCATGACAGGTTCTGTTGGAATATTCACATGAATATGATTGACATGTCTTTTCCATAATCGACCATCCTCTAACCACACTCTAAAAGTCAGTGGGCCAAGTTGCTCCTATAAAACTCCGGCCAGCCATTTTGGCCTCCCTTGAAAATTCACCACATTAATGGTATCTCCAATATGGAACATCCTTTCAACACGATTTTTATCCGTCATTCTTTTAGCATTATCTATTTTTGTGGTGACTTGGGTAGATAAATCTGGATACACAAGGTCTAGACGTGATCGAGGTTGACGGCCTATTAGTAGCATTGCTGGTGATTGACCCATTGTTGATTGCGGGAGTAAATGGTATCGGGCGAATACATGCAATAATCATGTTTCCAAATCCCCAGTAACTTTTTTAAGCCCACTCTTAATTGTTTGCACTGCACGCTCAGCCAGTCCATTCGAGGAGGGGGGGTATGGTGCACATCTAACATGTTTAATGCCATTTAGGGCACAGAACCTGGAAAATTCCTTACTAGTAAAACTGCTAGCATTGTCAGATACGATCACATGTGGACTCCCATGTGTTGCAAATGTGCGTCTCAACATCCTTTCTGTTACTGCAGATGGTGATGACACAACATGTGTATCTATATATTTACTGTGAGTGTCGACAATCACTAAAATCCACTTGCCCTGGATAAGGCCCGCATAATCCATGTGTACTCGGAACCAGAGCCTCCCTGGCCATTCCCATGGATGCAATGCACTAGCCTGAGGCATATTTGCACTATCTTGGCACATGCCACAATTCCTCACACACAATTCAATATCTGCATCCATCTTAGGCCACCAAATGTGACTACGAGCCAGGGACTTCATCTGAGAAATTCCTGGATGACTCTCATGTAATTCTTTCAGTAAAGCATCTCGACACTTTGCTGGGATAACCACCCATGATCCCCATAAAACACAACCCAGTTGTTCCAATAACTCATCCTTCCTGGTTGTGTATGGTTGAAAATCAAGAGAACTTTTTTCCGGCCATCCATGCAAGATCCATTTACGCACTTGTGATAACACGGGGTCTCTTGATGTGTAAAAAGCAGTTTTTGACGTGACTGGGGCTAAGTCTAAAGCTGACATGGAGAATACTATTTCTGAACAAGGTGAAGGCGTAACATAGTCCTCTATAGGTAGTCGACTGAGTCCATCTGCATTGGAAATTTTTGAACCAGGCTTGTACACTAGTTGATAGTGATAACTTGCTAGAACCAATGCCCAACGTTGCACTCTAGCACTTTCTGTCGGTGATATTGCACGATCCTCTTTAAAAAGCCCAAGCCGTGGTTTATGGTCCGTGATGATGGTAAATTCTTGACCATAGATATATTTATGGAATTAGGAAACTCCAAAAATGACTGCTAGTCCTTCACGTTCTATCTGGGCATAATTCTGTTTTGCCTTTGACAATGCCCTGGAGGCAAAATAAATCGTTTTTTCACTCCTGTCTTTCATTATATGCGATAACACTGCTCCCACACCCACTGGGGATGCATCTACCGTCATAAGTTTAAGTTCAGTATTGTAATGAACCAAGACATTAGTTGACATTAGCAACCCCTTTGATTGCTTGAAGGCAAAGGCTTCGTCTGGTCCCCATTTCCAGGGAATTCCTTTCTCTAATAACCTGTACAATGGAGCTAAAACTGTGCTGATATTGTTTAAATACCGGCGGTAGTAATTAACAAAAAGCTAAAAAACTATGCAGTTCCGACACATTCTTTAGGATGGGTGCTTTGCAAATTGCATTGACCTTATCTTGTGTTGGATGGATTCCTTCAGAATCAATCCTATGGCCCAGATATGAAGTTGACGACTTCCTGAATTTACATTTATCACCTTTAAGGCGGAGACTTGCGTCTCGTAATCTCCTAAATATGGCATGCAGATTCCTATTATGCTCTTCCATAGTTCATCCCGGAATTGGGATGTCGTCGAGATAAGCAACTGTTTTTGGTATTGCTTGGATCAGTTGATCAATAATTCTTTGAAATACACCTGGCGAAGAAGCAACACCAAAACACAACCGAGTATACATAAAAAGACTGTTATGCGTGTTTATCGTCGTTAGTTTTTGTGACTCTTTGTCCAAAGGAACTTGTAAATAAGCATCACTCAAATCCAGTCGCATAAAATGACTTTCACCCGAGACTTTAGAATACAGATTGTCTATATTCGGAATGGGATATTTGTCTATTTGCAAAACAGGATTGACAGTCTGTTTGAAATCCCCATAAATCCGAACTTGACCATTTCTTTTTAAAACAGGGACAATAGGGGAAGCCCATTCTGAGACACAGACTGGTTTGATAACGGAGGTAGCAACCATTCACTCAAGTTCAGATTCCACCTTCTCTCTAATTGTTAAGAGTACAGATCTAGCCTTCATAAAACGGGGCATGCTATTTTGTTTAAGGTACAATTTTGCTGTTGTGATTTTCAATGTACCTAAACCTGGTTTAAAAAGTTCTGCAAATTCCTGATTCAAATCAGTCTCTTCAATTTGGTTACAGGTAGCAGAGATATTAATTGGCATCTTTTCCAGCCAATCTCTTCCAAGAAGATTTGGTCCAGATCCGGATACAACTAGCACTCTTAAATCATACATTTTGCCCTGGTATTTGACCTTCAGGATAGCAACTCCATTAGGTATAATGACCCCACCTGAATAGGTTCATAACCTCAGTATTGTCCTCTTTTTAGAGAGTTTTGCGTACGGTAGTAAGTCAAACTGTTTTTTGCTTATCAGAGTCAACGAACACCTGGTAAAAATTTCTATTTCGCACTGGACGCCATTTAATTCAAGTTTACACGTATATGGTTTATAGTTACTGTATCTTGTAGACAATAAGAGCATATCGTGTGTCTCTTGTATGTAATGCGACATGTTTTCCCTTTGTTTATTTTTACAGTGTCTGGAAAAATGGTTTTTATTGTTGCATTTAAAACACGTCTTTCCCCATGCTGGACACTGTGAGCATCTCTCGTGCCATCTTCCACCGCACCCAAAACACATTTTTTTTCTTTTGTAATTCAAATGCATTAGATTCCGCTCACATTTTATTTACTTCATCCGTCTCTTTTTCTTTTATATACGCAACCATTAGCTGTCGCTAATTCCATTGCTTTAGCCATTTTAACAGCTTCTTCTCACGACTTGTCTTCAGACAATAGTTTTTCTTGAATTTTATCGTCCTTTAACCCACACACAAATTTGTCACGCAATGCTCTTTTCAAAAATGACCCATATTCGCATGTAGAAGCCAAATGTTTAAGGCGAACAAGAAAATTAGAAATTGACTCACCCTCCTCTTGTTTAGCATTGTAAAACTTGAAACTCTCTGCGACTACTAGATGTTTTGGTTTAAAATGTTCCAGCAACAGCTGTGTAATTTCCTCCAAAGATTTGTCGCTTGGTTTTTGAGGGGTACATAATTCCTCCAAGGCTCTGTACGTCTTTTCTCCAATTGCACTAAGCAAAATTGCTTTGCATTTTATTTGATTTCCACATCCGATATCGTTTGCGATAAAAAAAACTGTTCCACGTGATTCAGGTAAGTCGAGATATTTCCTGACTCCATGTAGAATTCCTCTAAGTGTCCGAGTAATGGCATTTCTTGAGTGAGAACAAATCCTCATGGCCAAATGTTGTAGACTGGTTAACGCACTAAACGCAAATAGTCCAGAGAGTGAATGTACATGTGAAAAGTAATCACTTCTGCCTTTTATATCCACAAGTCAAAGATGGCTGAAACGTTGCTTCCGTTTCTTACTAAACTACAGTCTCAATTATGGCTCAGATTTGTTTGAAAATTGTAAGTATACAATCAGAAACCATATAACTGAAAATTATTTGTATGAAATAGGAATAGTCAATATCATATAGATGTGTGCAAACAGATGGTTATTATAGACACTTCTAAAAGTGTAATTAAAAAAAAAAGAATGATTTTGCAATGGAACATAAAAAAATGATTATACATAAAGATTTATGAATAAATCAAAATTTGGTGTTAGCAGTTGAAACAAAACCAAAAACAAGTCTGGGAGTCTCCACGGCATAGTAAATTATGTTCTGGACTGCGACAACCTGTTTGATCGTATGTCTTTCTTTTGTCACCTCATCTGATCACATGTGAAAGATTATCTTTCTTTATCTGGCCAACTTGGTAGTTTTTCAAGAAATTCAATTTTGCTCTTCATTTTACCTAAAATGGAAATGGTGAGACCCTTTATTTTTGGGTCCTGGCACTACAAATTTCTCTAAATCATCCCATGAGATCAGTGTTTTAATTGTAATTCCACTGAAATAATAACTCATCACAAATGGACAGTTTTAAAAATGCTTCAAAGTAGATTGTTTCTTTTTTTTTTTTTTTTTTTTTTTTTTTTTAAATATAAAATTTGATTCTTACCAGTTATAAGGAATTGGATTTGAAGAAAAGTTAAAATGCAGAAGTAATTCAAAACCTTTTTGAATTTCAACCTACTTTTAATAAGGGCCTTTCATTTGTTTTGAAAATAAACTATACTGCATGAAGCAGGGGAAAATGATCTGCAAATAATTATAAGGATAATTTGGGTTAATGTTTTTTTTGTTTTGTTTTTCAGTTGCTGATCTTTGCCATAAATTTACTCAATACTTAATGGATACTAGACAAGTAAGTGCAGTAGACAAGGATCAGATTTCATAACTTGAACGAGACATGTTTTGTTTGCTTTAGATTATGTGAAAAGTACCAAACTGTGTGATTCTTTTGATTATCTGCCCTTGTCAGCAGGGCTTAGAATATCCTCTGCAGAGTTGGGTAAGATCTCCTCAAAAAATAAGAATGTCTTGGGTATGACACTAAACTGCATCTGATGGTATGATTCCAGTCCTGTAACTTTGGGGAGTGTGGACTACTCATTCATTGCCATTACTCCCGGGTCTTCTTTGACCCAGAGTGGTAGTATTTGTTAGGGTCCAATAGATCTGTTTAAAAATTATTTGCATTTAATAGGATTACTTGATGTTATATAACTGAATATTATTTGTACTGTTACTTGAATCTATGATTATTTACGAAGGATTATTATTAGTTACTTGATAGCATATAACTGCAAACAAATGCCTTTCATTAAATAAAAAAAAATTACTTGAAACCCTATAATTATTAGTATTAGATAAGAATACTTGATACCATATAAGTGTGGAAATTATTTGTATTAGATAGGAATACTTGATATCATATAACTATTTATAAAAAACTTAACTACTCAAAAAAATCTAAATATACAAGGGCCAGCTGAAAAGTACATGAGCTGACCAAGGTATTCTTATGGAATATGACCAAATGAAGTTTATTTTCTGATGTGGTTGGATCCCATTAATAAAAAAAAAGTCAATAGCAGATATGACGTCATCATATAAACTCTTCAGCTCACCCTTATAAATCTACTGTAAATACAATTCCTTAACCTCTTGGTGTAGAATAACCCTAGATGATTTGACATGCCATTAAAACCAATCAGTCAATCAGCTTGTATCATTGTATTCAACCTTTGATGTCCTGATTCCATTTTTTTTTTTTTTTTTTTTTTTTTTCTTTTCAAGCCAACATTTTGAGTTTTAACTATTGGAATTGTTGGCATTCTGAAAATATCTTTCTATAAAATATTATCTTAAAACCGACATTTAAAACTTCTCATCAAAAATAATTGTGGAATAAGAATAATTTCTACTTTAGTGTAGAAGAAAAAAAATCTTAAATTTGGTTACTTTTAGTAAAGGATAGTGGCAGGTGGGGGTGATAGAAAAAATGTCATGTTACTTTTTACTGCATCATTGTAACAATTTTGTATTCAGCTACATATGTGAGATGATAGAATTTATTTTAAAGTAAAAATTGCAGGTTAAAGACTGGAAATGAAAAAATGTCCCTTTAAAGACATTTCATATCTCCAAGTTTAACACCTCATGGTGTAATGGTTAGTGAATTAGATTTGCTGACTATTGTTAAGGAGTTTGATTCTCATTGGGTGTCTCATATTTGTGGCCTTGTGCTACATTTAAGCTTATTGAATAAATATCTTAAAGTTGTTGGCTATCAGATTTTGTATTGTTGTAAATTCAAGCAAATCAATTTGGAAATTCAGGAATTAGAAATTTATTTCAGTTAGAACAATTTTTATTTGAGCATAATTTTCACTCACAACCCCCTCTGCATAAGTAGGATGTGACATAATGTCAATTTTGAGCGGAGTTTAACAGGTATGAATTCAGTTTTCCTTCTCTTAGACTGGTTGCCATACCAAAATTGAAGGTCCTAGTTTTCCCTACTATTTATCCATAGTGGGAGGGTGAATAGTTGAATTCATTCCTTTCCTAATTGTATTAGTGCTATATGAACTGCATATGGCCTTGACCAAGATTTGAACTTGGGTTGCTTTGTTCATTTCCTATGATGGTAACCATTACACCATGAACACACACGCACACACACACAAATATATATATAAGAAAGAGAGTAAATGTTATAAAAATCAAAGCTTCTTTCAGAAATGCAAAATATCCTAAAAGCATAAAAACTATCCAGATACATCTTCTATTACAAAAGAAATAATGGGATAGAACCTGAAATTGAGTTGTCAATCTGGAAAAGAGTGTGTGTGTGTGTATATATATATATATATATATATATGTGTGTGTGTGTGTAATGAGGTTTTGAGAAATTTTAGGTTGTACCTGGAAGAGAAATACATTATAAACTTTCTAGACTCTTATAAATTACTAAACAAAAGATCTGAGTTGGTGGTAAGATGCCACCTTAACAGGAAGTAATTACTTTCCAATTTGGTGCTATATTGAATTATGTGACTTATACTATATACATTGTAATCACACGATTCACAAAAACGTGTGAATGTCTCTATGATTGAATGTGCTCAGACATGTGGATCACCTGATGATCTGGCATGAAACTTCATTGTGACTGACTTCCTGCCTTATTTTTATAATTATATATATATGCCTCTTTGTTATGATTGACAATGGTTGATATACATGTGGAACAGTCTATGAAGGGATCAATACAAGAATAAAAATTTCATTTCTATACCTTGTTTGGTCTTTTGAAGATATTTCACTCCTTTCTTTATGCTTGCCTGGTTGCCATTGTGATCACCAGTTTCTCTTCACTTGCCTTAAAATGTTGATTCAGAGTATTGATCATCTGTGCAAAATTCAGTTATTTAGAATATTAAGAAAATATTTATCTAAAAAAAAGTAATTTAATTTGGTGATATGTTTTTACTGTTTTAGTTGTATTCTCTCTGACTACATTAACTTGAAAAATCTGTATTCAATTTATGTAACTATCATATTTTAAAAATGAATACTATCAAGGCAAACTGCAGCATGATCTGGGAAATTGATTTTTAAATAAGGGTATTTCTTTTTTTTTTTTCTGGAAACTTTTTGGATAAAAGAAATTAAAAGGTTTCAGTTTTTTCTCTATTTTCTGTTTCAGTTATTTTAATTTAATTTTTTTGGTTTCAGCCTGCCCAAGCAATGCGAGGAATTCCTATTCTTATTAAAGCCATCAACAAAATCCAACTGTTTCCTTCTCAGTTGACTTCCATCCATAGTGATCTCTGTAAGGTAAAATCTCTCTTGTACATTTGTCTGCATATCAAACTAAGATATTTTTTATTTAAAAAAAAGAATCTTCATTGGCCAAATCAGAAATAATATATAATATGCACTGTTATTTTGGTTTAGAATATGCTGACCGTATCCCTTGTAGAGGGGTGTCCTGGATATGACACTAAACTGCATCTGGTGGTGAGGCTTCAGTTCTGGAGATCTGGGGAGTGCCCCTTCATTGCCATTACTCCCAGATCCACTCTTACTTGGAGTGGTAGTACCTGTTAGGGTCCCATCAATAGGTTAACTAGATCTGTGTGCAAATTATTTGTGTTAGATAGGAATACTTGATATCATAATAACCACATGCCAAAAACTTTACATGAAAATGTAGATCTGAATATACAATGCTTGCAATTCCTTAACCTCTTGGCATGAAATAACCTGAGATAGTTTGCTAATGTCCTGTATAAACTTGTTAAATCTTTGATAGCAAATAATTTTGCTAACTATAATCTTTTTTCATTAAAGACCAAATGTAGGTGGTTTTGCTACACAATAAGATACATATTTTAGCAACTGGTTTCTTAGTGAATTATTCATATTTGCAAAAAAGTTAACTTTTTTTTTTTTTTTTTTTGACTTGTCTAATTTAGTGAATTCAATGTTGAAAATTTTTCATTTCATTTGACAGTTATGTTTGCAATCAAAAAATCTCCAGCCTGCTTTGCAGTTCTTGAATGTAGATTTTGTGGACATAGGAAATGAGGTAAGTTTTTTATTAATTTTTTTTTCTCCTAATTGTTCTTAGCTAACTTGTTATTTTATTGTAGAATTATGTTTATAAATATTTAATTTTTACCTATTTTGGAGTGTTTACAAGTGCTAAATTAACTGTGACCAAATTATAAACCTGAAATCCAATGTGTTGAATTATTTTTAACTAAAACCACATTCAGCTATATTTACAGAATTGTCACACTTGCACATTATTCTCTGACGTATTTGAACTTGGGTCCTTGTCTTGATTGTTTTTGTTGTAATTTAGTTCTTGAAATTAAGAAACCAGAAGTACCAATTTTGCCATTGAGAGGAAAATGGAAGTATCAGTTTTGTCATTGTTTGTCTATAAAAAGGTGGTAGCTTTTGGGAACTAACAATATTACTGCAGTGTTAAATTTCTTGGTTACCTTTCTGAGGAATTGTGACAATTATTATGCTGTCTGTACTTGAGGTGGAGCTATCTCATATCAGTTAATTCTTTTTTGTAGTCTTATAATGTTCCTTGGCTCTTTCACTGTGAATGTCTCTAGGAAAAATTAACTATGATTTAATTTATATGAAATATCCCCTAAGCATGTACAGTAAAAAGAGTACAATCTACTTCTGTGGATTAAATAAAAGGTTCTATCCAAACACATCAAAAGAAGGCTAGGGAGTTCAAATGGCAGACATATTTGACTATGATAAACCACTAAGATGAGAATATTTTCTTATCTTGGAATTTCAGCCAATGTTGTCTTTAATAACTTGAACTCCAAAAAGTTTTTTTTTTATATTTAAAAAAAAAATAGGTAAATGATTGATGAAGTAAAAGAGACAAGATTTTTATTTGTTTATTTATCTATTCATATTTGTATGGAGGATTTCCTTGTAAATTTGAATTTAAAAAAAATATTTAATTGAAATTTTTTAGGATTTTTATTTTAATAAAAATATCTAATTTTGAGACACTCATTCAAAATTAACTCTTAAAAAAAAGAAATAAAGTTTCCTTACAACAAAGTGTCAACTTGATTTTTATCTTCCTGATTTCAGTTGTGTTTATTCATTTGTAAGATCCAATTTTAGACAGAATCAATATTTTGTATTTAATACTGTAAGATAATTTTTGATTTTCTTTGAAGGGAGGTCACTATGATGCCAAAGATTTCTTGCTTTATTATTATTATGGTGGAATGATTTACACAGCACTCAAAAATTATGACAGAGCTCTTTATTTCTTTGAAGTGGTAAGTTGATTTCTTTTATGAGTTTTTTTTTTTAATTTGATTTACTTGGAGCAAAATACATTGGAATGTTTTTTTGTTTTTGAATTGGTTTGCTCTTTTGCATTCCTTAAGCTTCTTTTTTTTTCTTTCTTTTTTAAAAAATTTTTTTTCTTTAGAGCAAAATTGTTAATATTTATTATATAAGTGTAAATAATTTGGCTGACCATAGTCGAGAACAACCTGAAGGCTCCCTTTTCAATAGCTACTGAACCAAGTTGTAGGGGAGGGTGCTATTCCTTTTCCTGGATTGTACCACTTACCCTTGATCCATACCATATAATGCTGAATGTTAAGCAAGGAGGCATTAAGTAACTTTTAGAGTTTTTTCTGATTAATCAAACTGATCCTTTTTTCCTTTAAAGTAATATTTGAATACTCTCACTGCTAATAACAGACACTGGTTGTAATTTTGAGGAATTGCAACTCTAAGTGGACCACACCAGTGCAATCCTGTCACTTGAGAAACCTTTTTTTTTTTTCTTTTTTTTTTGATGGAGATCTATTTTGATTCATACTTTAGCCTGTTTATTGCCACTGAATCATTGTATGTAACATTTTATAATATATCACTCAATAAGTCCCGGGCTTAACTAATAAAACATCAACTTTTTGGCAAAATTCGACTTTATTCATCAACATAGTCTCCTTCTAGGGTGATACACTGATTCCAATGCTTCTCTAACAATTTGATGCCTTTTTTTTGTAGAATGATTTGTCTTTGGCCTCAAAATACACCTCAGTTTCCGATATCACTTCTTCATTTGAGCCAAATCTCTTTCCCTGGAGCATTCTTTTGAGGTTTGCAAACAGAGAGTAGGGGGCCATATCTGGAGAATAGGGCGGGTGTAGAAGCAATTCGAAGTGCAATTCATGTAGTTTTGCCATCGTTGAGATTGACTTGTGACATGGTGCATTGTCTTGGTGAAAGAGCACTTTTTTCTTCTTCATTTGTGGCTGTTTTTTGGTGATTTCTTCCTGCAAGTGCATCAATAATGTGATATGATATCTGCTATTGATGGCTCTTCCTTTCTCAAGGTAAGCAATGAACAAAATACCTTGCGCATCCCAAAATACAGAGGCCAAAACCTTGCCTACTGATGTTTGCGTCTTTGGTTGTTTTGGACTGCTTTCACGTGCTGCTGTCCACTCAGCTGACTGCTGATTTGACTCTGGAGTGAAGTGGTGGTTCCATGTTTCATCCATTGTCACATATTTTAGCAAAAACTCCTTTTTGTTGTGTTGAAACAGTTGCAAACAATGCTCTGAATCGTCATCGTGTTGTTGTTTTTGATCAACTGTGAGCAAGTGTGGCACCCACTTTGAATACTGTTTCTCATTGACAAATGTTCATGCAGAATAGTGAATATACTGCCTCCTGCTATCTTCAGATTCTTTGCTATTTCACACAACTTCAATTTACAATCGGCCAAAACAAGTTTGTGGAGTTTGTTGGTGTTTACTGGGACAACTGCCAAATTTGGGTGTCCTGAGCGTTCAGCATCATTTGTGTCTGTACGACTGCATTTAAAGTCAGCATACCACCTCTTAACTTGTTTCTGATGGAGCAGAGTCCAAATAACACTTATCAAGTCATTGCTTTGCTTGAACAGTATTTTTCCTATCAGAAAGCAATGCTTTATCAACACACGAAATTCAGATTTTTCCATTGTTTTGAAAATTTGCAACAGTAGCTTCATTTAAATAACTGTAATTTGTAAACTTAATAATCTGATTGGGCTCAAGTTTTGACACATGTCATTTGAAGGTTAGTACTTTATAAAAATCATATGGATTTTTATTAGTGGCACCATCTATATGTCAGGCCCAGGACTTATCAAATGATGTGTTAGTCTTGTAAAATATTTATTTTTTATCACTAATCACATAAATCTGTCCAAAAGTGTTTTGATGCATTCAGAAAAACTGCAGCTGTCCACTGTTGCTTTAAAATTGACTTCTTTCAAATCACAAAGTGGCAATAATCAAAATTTAGGACAAGTTGTTGTTATGATGTAATTTATGTCTTTAACTCTTTTGATATGATGAAATTGGCCACAAATTTAATGGCTGGAATGCACTTTTGACCATCAAATAACAAAACTTGTAAATATAATCTTTAGTTTTTATAATCATTTATTTTAATACAAAACATGTAAAGATTATTTTTGTAGCCATATTAGTTATAGAGGAAAAAAGTATTAACATTTTTCAGTATACGAGACAAATTTCAAATTTTTATGATGAGTTTTCTTGTCTTATTTTGAAAATATTTTGATTCAAGTTAGTGTGTAATTTTCTTTTAATCTTGTCATGTATTTCTCTATATCATTGGTTGTATGTTGCCTGTCGGATCATTTATGGATTGGTTCATGTGAAATCTGTTAAGATTTAAGAAAAAAGAATAAAATAGTGACTAACAACGATAAATAGACTAAAATTGAAACACAGAAAAGTTGCCTCTTTTTGAATAGTGAGTGTTTGAAAGATTGAGTAAAAGAATAAAGTTATTAGGTAAATCAAGTAGATGCATTAAAAAGATACAGTAATGTTATATATGGAGGAGGATATAAAAAGGAAAAAAGAGAAAGTAATGTTAAGTGTTTTAAACCAGGCTTTGCTGAGAGATAGAAAAGGGAAAAAGAAATAAAGCTAAAACTTTTTTTTTTTGTTTGGATTTGAAAAGAAAGGATAATTTTGCAAAGTATTTCTGGCTTATTTTTTTATTTATTTATTTTTTAAAGAATTATTTCATAGAAATTCAAATATATCTTGGATTTTTACATGGGTAACTAGTTTTAATTTAAAACAAAACTGTTTTTTTTTTTTTTTTTTTTTTTTTTTCATGTTTTAAAATTTACCTCAACTGCCACTGGGGAAGTCCTTGTGTCGTAGTGGCCAAATTGCTGTACTGTGACATTGTAATAAGCAAGTTTGCACTCCAGTAGTGCTATTATGTTCATGGATTTAGCATTGAATAACCCATAAAGGTTGATATACCATTAAACAAAGAAACCAAATTACCCAACAGCCACCATGCTTTGTAAAATTACTAAGGAAATCAGGACAATATTTATCATAGTTTTCAAATCTGCCCATGAATCTTATATAGTTCAATGCATATACACACAGATTTCTGAGTTGTATGTGCAATACTTTTAATTGGAATGAGTTATTTTTGGAGATGATTTAGTAATTTTTAAAATATTTCTTTCATGTACTGTATAATTCTTACCATAGGAAAATACCATTATGTACTCATGTATAGATTAAACTTTGAAGGACTAATTTTTGGGGAAAAATTGACATGAACCTATGTAGGATTAATAATTTTATAAGGTTGGAATTCAATGAATGAAGATTAGGAAAAACTCCTGGCACTCAAAATTAATCCTGTACATTAATGATTTTGGAACAATAAATCAAGGGTCGATTTATACTCAAGTATATACAATATTTAACAAAATCTTGTCTATTTTACTTAAATATTTTATACCAGATAATGAATAAAACTCTAAATACATCTTTACATAAGTAATTTATAATAGGAGATTTTATTTAAATTGTCAAAATTTGTCAACATGTTAATATAAAGTTAGAATAAGATAAGGGAAACAACTCCTAATATTTAAAAAAATCTAATAGTTAACCAATATGCACAATGTAGATTAATATTATTGTAAAAAACAATAATTTAAATACTTAACAAGAATATTTAATATAAAATAATAATGAGTGGCACAATTGAATATATTTTACAAAGTTTATTAATATGGGAAAATCAGATTTAATTTTGCCATACCATTAATATTTTCAGTTTCATGTTGAAATTTTATGTCTTTGCCAAAATATTAACACATTGTGCAAGGATGAATTTTTGTTATTGGTCTTATTATTTTTAAGATTTCATTATATAATTTAAATATTTTAAGATATTAATTTTGTTGAGATTTCATAAAATCAAATAAAGTTGGAGGTTGATTTATTTAACAAATTTCTTACAAAAGAGTCTTTCCATAAATTTATTCATAAAGGAATAAAAACTAAATTTCTTATGGTGAAATCAGATAATTAGCTGATTTTTGGTAGATTCATAAAATTGAGGTTCTATCATAGTCATTGCCGACTGCTGTGTTTGTGATAGTTGATCATCTTATGGGAAGGAGAAACATAAAAATGCAATTTGCCTCACATGTAAGAACTTCTGTTGTTTTATTCCCTTCTGGTCTGTTTCTCTGAGGCTGTGGAAGTATATGGAAACATTACAATGTATTGGGTAGACTCTTTCTTCTAGATAGAACCAGCTCTTCTCATACCTTTTGAATGGTTCAATTGCTCTCTATCCATGCTTGTCTTACTAGCTGCCAAAGAGAGAGAGAGAATTGAAAAGCCCAGCTTCTTGTAGTGGGGTTCACATTACACTAAACCCATACTTCTATCTTGTATGGGCAGTATTGTTTGACCAACATGCACACTCATATATATTGGATTGTTTGGGTGAGGGCCACCAAAAAGTGTACAAGCTGTCTATAAATGTGTAGCAAGTGTTTGTGGACTTGTCCTTTAATAGCAGCAGGAGATCGGCCAATTGGCTGTGACTAGAGCATATATAAGGAGGGGCATGTTACTCGCATTATCAAAATGTATTGCAGCCTTTGTATTGACAAGACATAACATTTTTGTATTAAGAATCCCACAACTGGATGACTGACGAGATGGCTATCTAAATTTCAACAGGTTATGAGTCCAGAACAGTGAAACTGTTCTTTGACGGTGATGAATCCAAGTATGAATTGTGGGGAGTGAAGTTCGTAGGATATTTTAGAATTCAACATTTATACCGAATTATACTAACGATCAAAGGGATGATATGAATTTTGTAGAAAAGAATGCTACCATCTTTGTCAAGCTCATTCAGTATTTGGCCGATAAATGTTTGTCCTTAGTAACAAGGGATGCTTAAAAGACAGTGGAAGAAAGGTCTTAGGAATATTAAGGGAACATTATTTATCAAAAGGAAACCTGATAGTTATTTCTCTCTATACAGAGCTAACATCTTTGAGAAGAATGGAATTAGTCTATTACAGACTATATTATAAGAGCAGAGAATATTTTTAATGCTGTGAAAGAAGCTGGGGAAGTTATAAGTGACAGACTTTTAATTGCCATGGTTCTAAAAGGGGTTGCCTTCTAATTTTAAACCTTTTACAACAGTCATAACCCAAAAGAAGAAAACCATGACCTTTTCTGAATTTAAGGTATGTTTAAGAAGTTATGAAAAAACAGAGTGTATGTGTTACCCCTCCCCCCGATGAATCCAACAATATATTACAATTAAAATCACATTTAAAAAAGCTATGGAATAAACTTGGGGTTAGTACCCATTCATGTTAGGATTATAAATCAAGAAATTATGATTATAACAATTACCAGAAACCTCAGCATAGTTGAGAGGACTTTAAGATCCCCCCCCCCCCGGGAAGACATATTATTTGTTACATTTGTAAGAAAAATGGACACAAGGCTTTCCAATGCCGAAATAAAAAAAAAAAAAAGATTTTAGTTGGGATATAAAAACCTATTCTAAAGCCCAAACCTATTTCTTTGCTTTAGGATATGATATTGTTTTGGACAAAAGTAATTTATTGGTCGACTGCGGTGCTACCAAACATGTCAAAACTGATAAATCAAAATTCCTTTATTCTGACCAAAATTTTGAGCCAGGGAATTGAATTAGCCAACAGGAGCCAAATGAATAATATAGTGCTGAAAAGAGGAAATGCCTGTATTTATTTACACAATAGCAATGGACACATTTATAGATGTATCTTAAAAAATGTTTTATGTATCCCAACTTTTAAACAAAATATATTTTCAGTATAAGCAGCAACAAAAAAGCAGTATGCATATAATTTTTGAGCTAGACAACTCCCAATTAATTTACCCTAATGGAGCAGTTTTCAACGTAACACAGAGAGAACGTTTATATAATCTGTGCCAATACCTGCTGGCCGACCCCACTATCTCAGCTTCCTTAAACTACTAATGGCCATTAGATCAGATTGTCTAGTGGTTTCTCTCATCTCTGACCAGGGGTATTACACATTTCTTTACGGACACACAAAACACAACCGAGAGGGTGGAAGAAAAAGACAAACAAACAAACACGAACTTGGGCCAACTCCAAGCGCAAGAAGGAGGGAAGTCTATGTGACACTTTTTGTACATTCTGTTTCTGTGAGCTAATGCAAGCGTGTACTCTAGCGAAAACTCTCACAAAGCCACTAGCAATGCTGACTTAACTTCTCGCGTTGGTCACCCTGGCATCTGTGGGTCAACAGGTCCTAGCAGCTGCCTTTCTGACTTCTGTTGACTGGTCTCCTCTCTGCCCGACTCTCATCTCCCTGACTGCCTGTTCTGTCAACTGGTCTCTTCTGCTCTCCTTTGTCGACTAACACTCTCTGTCTTCTCTGGGACCTTCCTCCCCTCGCCCTTTTTCCGGTCTCACGAGAGATCTCGTGCTCAGGTCCTTTGTGTGGGTTTCGCGTCAAGGCAGACAAAGGGATTTTCTGACTGGCATCCACACACCCCAACTCAACGAATGCCCAACATAGTGTCACAAATCTTTAAAAGAATATTTCTGCCAAAAATTACACTTATGACTTACATACTTGGCCTAAAATATTAGGCCGCTGTAACGAATCTGATTTTAAAAGGTTACCCAACTTAGTAAAAGGAATGAAGATAAAACCAACCCCAAATTATGCTCTTAACTGTGATATATGCATTCAAGGGAAGATGTCTAATGACAGAAATAAGACTTTGGGTTGCAAGGCAACAAAAATTCTTGCACTTGTACATAGTGATTTAGCAGGCCCTATTCAACCTTTGTAAAGGACGGTTATAAATATGTACTTAATTTTATTGATGACTATTTTGAATTTAGTGGAGTTGTCTCTCTACTGTTGTGTACAATGTGTACAAACCCCATTAACTCAGAGGACTCTAAATACTGGGTTTCCATTCTGCGAAAAGAATTTGATTCCTTAGTAGAAAATGATACTTTTGAATGGCAGAAAGCTCCAAGAGATAAAAATATTGTTGATAGTTGGTGGTTGTTTACTAGAAAGTATAAACATGATCACCGGTTCATTGGCCTAGTGGATAGAGTGTTCGCAAATGGTCTGGGAGACCTGGGTTCAATCCCTGGTCGTGTCATACCAAAGACTTTAAAAATGGTGCTTGATACTTCCTTGCTTAACACTCAGCAATATAAGGTACATATCAAGGGTAAAGTGGAGCAATCCAAGGTAAGGACTAGCACCTTCCCCTACACCTTGGTATAGTAGCTATTGAAAAGGGAGCCTTCTGGTCGCCCTTGACTACGGTTACCAACTACTTACTATAAACATGATGGAAGTTATGAGTATAAAGCCTGTTGGTGGCTAAGGGCTACTTGCAAATATATGGTAAAGATTATAAAGAAACTTTTGCCCCAATGACAAATATGGCTTCCATAAGGTTACTTTTACATATAACAGTCCACTATGACTTGTTAATTCATCATATAGATGTTAAGAGTGCATATTTAAATGCTCCCCCTTAGGCTATGAAATATATGTTGACCCACCAGAAGGTTTTGAAGGTAAAAATGGGCCTTTTAAATTTTTAAAATAATCAGTCCCATATTGTTTTGGCAAAAAACCCAGTCATCCATTAAAGATCGAATCATTGATATAAAATTTCAGTTAATACATGATAAATAAATTCTTTTAGAATACGTTGAAACAGAAAAATGTAGCCAATGTGTTTACGAAGCCAATGACAGGAATAAAATTAAACGCTTTCAGGAAGATTATAGTAGGTAATTGAGTCTTAACTTAGTAAATTAGCCATTATTAGTCGAGTCGACTGGGGCAGAAGAATACATCGACTGCATCTCAGCAGAGGAGTAAAACCCCACCCCCAAACAAGTATCTCTTTGCTACAACATTAAACTAGCCAATTAATCCTAACCAAAAATTAAATCACTAATTGTATTTTTGTGTCATTTATCCTTTAAAAAAATAATTGTATTAATAACAATACCAATAATTAAAAAAATTTATTCGCAATTTTTGATTTAGTATGTATTTCTTTTAAAAGTGGAAGATTCCATTTTATGCACCCAAACTGGATTGTGGGTGTGTTGGATTGTTTGTGGGAGGGTCATCAAAAGGTGTACAAGCTGTTTATAAATGGGTAGTAAGTATTCATGGACTTGTCCGTCAATAGCTGCAGAGGAGATTGGCGAATTGGCCATTACTAGAACATTTATGAGGAGGGGGGTCATGTTACTTGTTTTATCAAAATGTATTGCAGCCTTTGTACTAATAAGACATACCTTTTTTTTTATATTAAGAATCCCACAACTGGATGACTAACAAGATGGCTACCCAAATTTCAACATATATATATGTATATAGTAATTTACTAAGTTTTTTTTTTTACTTAGATGTGGCACAGGGCCATATGAATGGGGCACCCAATGAGACTCGAACTCACTCATGTAGGTTTGCTAGTCTAGCTTGCTAACCATTACACCACCACATATATATTACAATGTGTTTTATATATAAGTAAATAGTTTTTTAATTTTTCTTTAAAATTAATTCATATTGTAAGCTTAATATAGGGTTGCATTGTTGGAAGTGTTCCAGGAATTATTTGGTTATTTGCTATTAAAGGAGTTTAAGATATTTACACAAGATCCTTTTAGTTATGGAATAAAGTTAAGATATAATTAAAACTAATTCATGAAACTTTTGGGTCCTTTTAAAAAATCTTCCTTTTTCAAGTTGGATATTTTGAATTCCTAATGAGTGTTTATTACTGACTTTTTTTTTCAAATTACTGACATTTTCCCAAGATATTCAAAGTAATAGAAAATTAAAGAAATTCCATAAAATAAGCCATTATGTGAGGTGATCTGGATCTTTACTCCTAATATTTAAATCACATGATACACTGATAATAAACATCATAGAATGATTTGTTTGTCGCTCAATAATTATAACAGGATCCCCATATATATATATATATATATATATATATATATAAAATATAAAATCTTAGATAAATAAAAAGTCTCATTGATCAGGTTTAAAAGGATTTCCTTGTAATATATATGATTGTATTGAATTAAATAATTTCTTTTGTTCTAGTTTAAATTGTTTATATTAAGATGGATATTATTTTTAACTTAGAGGTTTATTCATAGGAAACAAGTCATTATGGTGAACAAATTTCGACCAGTTCTCGAGGAGATTGGATTTTTTAAGAGGAAATGAGAATATCAATACTTTTTCTCTATTGTTATGATATCCCCTAGAACAGTGAAATGCAAGATTTGTTAATCCTTTTTCTTAAACAAAATATCACCCAAAACTTTAAAACTTCAATGTTGAATTGCAATTAATTTTGCATTAGTAAATTTACCATTTTGTGTCAAACAAAACAGGCTGTATAGGCAATTGAAAATCATGAAAGCAAGGTAACTCAAAACCATTTATAATTTGTGGATTAGTAAAAGACAAAGTGTAAATATGCATTTTAATGTTGAAAGGAATTAAAATAACGTCAGATAAATTCTGCCAACGTGATTATATTATTTTCTCTGTTCAAGTTTTAAAGTTAATTCTCTTTTCAGATTAATTTTGTATTTGGCCATGAATGGGTTATTTTTTCATAATTTTTTTGTTTACATTACATTTGCCTGTTAGAAATCAGCCTGTTAATATAATGTATGGGGCCATATTTACTAGTTGGCTGTGATACATTGTATTTCATATATTTTATTTTTATCGGATGGAATTGTGTTGATAATATTAATGTTTTCTGTTTTGTAGGCAATAACCACCCCCAGTATGGCTGTTAGTCATATTATGATGGAAGCATATAAGAAATATATATTGGTAGCTTTAATTCTTCATGGAAAAGTAAGAAAAATATTTTAAATTGTCTTTAATGCATTAGAATTTCCTTTTTGAATTTTCTCATGCTTAAAATCCTGTTAGAATTTGTTATTTTCTTAAATTTAGAAATAATTTTATTTTTTAGTTT
Organism: Sepioteuthis lessoniana; assembly: GCA_963585895.1. NCBI lineage: Eukaryota > Metazoa > Mollusca > Cephalopoda > Myopsida > Loliginidae > Sepioteuthis > Sepioteuthis lessoniana. The sequence goes on from OY757909.1 coordinate 1,787,058, forward strand.
TTTATCATATCATTTAAACTGTCTTTTTTTCTGTAGATTCCAGCTCTTCCTAAATATACATCACAAGTGGTTGGCAAATATATCAAGGTAAGAAACTACTGATTTTTGAAATTACATTTTGTAACTGACAATTTTGTGATTTAAAAAAAAAAAATTGTGATTGGCCAACATTTCTTTGCGATGCTAATTGATTTTCTTCTTTTCAGCCGTTATGTCAGCCATATTATGACTTAGCCACTTCTTATTCAACAAATGATCCTAATGATCTTCGGATGAATGTAAATAAACATTCTGAAGTATTTAACAAGGTAAAAAAAATCCTTTTTATTTTATTTGTTTTCAAATTTGCTAGGAATTGTCAGGTATTTTCAGTATATAATTATATTTCCAAGTTATTTCCTAGAAATTTTTTAAAAGCTAACAAGCATTGATTTTATCAAGATTTATTCTATCAAATTTCTTTTTCTTATCCCTTTTTTTCTTTGCTTTTCTAAAAAAAATGATTTCAGTATCAAAACAAGTCTTGGCATTACTTTTCCAAAGATATTGGTTTTTTCCTCTAAATTGTTTTTATATTTTATACTTCTGGTATTTTGTTGCAAATAGTCTATAAAGATTTTGGTTCAAAATAATCCAGGGAAGAAGTACATAACTGTTTTTATTTTATTTTCAACTGATTTATCGTTAATTTTGTAGGACAGCAATATGGGCCTCGTGAAACAATGTATTATCTCCCTTTACAAGAAAAATATTCAAAGATTAACGAAGGTAAGAAAAACTTTTACATTTTCAGAACTCCTTGAATATTATCAAGTAAGATCTTAGACATATTACAAATAGTAAATGTATTTATGCATTTGTTTTCTTAGATATTATTTGGACTGTTTATATAAAAACTCTAATTTATTAGTGAAACAGATAAAAAAAAATGCATATATCACATTTTTATTTAGATATTTGAAATCAAATATTGAGAAGCAAAATACAATATAAGTTGTGTATGCTTCACCATTATCAATAAAAGTCATCTGAAATTGTCTGGTTTTAAAAAAGCAGTTGTTTGGAATTGGAGTTTTGATTAAAATAATCCTATAACTTGCATTTATAGAATTTCTGTGCATTTAGTTATATCTATAAAATTTTTTTATAGATTTAGAACTCCTGACTACATAGTGTAGTTATATATATTATATAGATAACTGGAAGAATATAAAGTCACCAAAATCATCTTTGCTATTACACTGATTTGCTTGATTCAATTATTAACACTTGAAATTATTCAATACTGTAAGAAAATTAAAGAAGCAGTTAAAGATGCATAAAAGAATTGATCTATAACAGAAGGGAGTTTAAATTTGGTTTCAAATTACTACTCTTTAAAATATGTTATTGATGGCAATACTTATAAGTAATTCATTATTTCTTTGTATATGCTTTACACACATAAAATTAAAGGAAGGAGAAGAGAATAAGTTTTACCCTGTGTTTATAAAGTCGATAACAAATATCTAAATATGTATATTTGTGTTGTAAAGTCATCCTGAACTCTTTGCAGTCTGTTCTGAATTCTTTCTGCTATTGATCCTTTAAGATTTTCAAAGCTGTAAAGGTTAGTTGTATCAGAGAAAAAAATAACCTTATTCCAAAATACAACAATTTTAGTGGTATCCAAAAAGAAATTTGAACTTTTTACGAAGGTAATCTTCTCAGAATTAATAGACATATAAAACAAGGTGCTTGGACTAAGTGGGGGAGAAAAAGTTAATGAAATATTTTATATGGAATGTTCAGCCATAATGGTTAAATTTCCTCTTAAAGGCAGTTTGAGATTTTGTTGACCTTAAAAAATCTCTGTTAAAGTTTTAAATGTTATATTTCTGCCTCATAGGTAATTTAAGTCTTATTCTCACTAGTTGTACAGTTTGATCATTAAGAGTTTAAAGATGAAACTACTGTGAAGGAAGTAATAAAAGTGCCTCTAATTTAAAGTGGAATTCTCTAAAGGAATTCCTAAGATATCTTTTTGGTTGAAATATGATGGCGCTGCAGGTTGGCAACTGATGCATATATCAGTTGGCCACATTAATTTATAGAGATAACAAATTCTTTTAAATGTTGGTAAAAAATCCAAAGATCTGAGCAGGGAATAAAGAAACAGTTAGGTATTTATTTTGTATCAGAATTGGATGTCCTTGTTCAACTTTGAAATATCTGAAGCTCTTTGAGATAAAAAAGACTAAGCAAATTATGTTGTAAAATTCCAAAATGGGCAGTAAATAAACCTGGTTAATGATGGTGATCATATTTTAAGCTGTTCAATAAATTCAGATATTGTTAGATATTGCTTGGTAATGATGTTTTAGTCCTGATAGCAAGCCTGGTGAAAACTTAGAAGCACCACTATTGCAATTTTCATTTTCAACACTATATATTTTTTGAATTTTTTTAATGGGAATAACAAGATGTTTTATCTATAAAAGTGACAAAAGAGTTTTGATTGAAATAATGTTTTCTCTATTTTTTTCTCAATTACTAGGATGAGACTAAAATTATTCAATATTTTGGTATGTATTAGTTTGTGATGTGTATATCATGTGACCAAAACAATTCAAATTGTGGAAGTTACTTGCTGTGGTTGGTAGTATGAACACATTGTGCATTGTTTCACTTAGTGTGTGATTTGAAAGCCACACTGATAATGGTGCTGCAACGTAGTCTAATTTTGGAACTTATGCTTTATGAGTTCAAACTGGGCCCTAAGCAAACAAAAACATTTGTTGTGTAAAAGGTAAAGGTGTTGTTGATCCCAGTACAGGAAGCAAATGGTTCAAGAAATTTTGCTCTGTTTGTAAGAACCTCAATGATTAGGCAAGATTAGGTAGGTCTAAAACCCTTGGATTCCAAGGCTCTGCTTTAAGCCTTAGAGGCAAATCTGGTGAGTTGCTCTTGAAAAGTATCATGTGATCTCGACAAAAGTATTTGATGCTGTTGAATTGTCTCATATTACCAAAATATTGTAAAACTGTTGGCTCATCCTCGTAAAATGTTTTGATTTACTTGAGCTCAATGTCATTTAAAAATTTTTTATATTGGTATGAAGTTAGATTTTGCTAATTAGCTAGGATATCAATGTATTTTCTTTTTGTTTGCAATTTTATTATAAATTTTTGATAAAACTTTGATTGAAAATTTTTTTTCTTATTTTCTTTGACAGACCTTTTTGACATTATCCCTAGCAGATATGGCTGGTCGAGTGCAATTATCTAGTCCTTCTGAAGCAGAAAAATATGTGTTGCGTATGGTATGTAATTTTTTTTTTTTTTTTTTTTTTTTCTCATCATTTTTCTAAAGAATAAAATTTGGTTTTTGATGTCTTGGTCGTTTGCATGGGCCCATGTCTATGTATTTACCCAACCCCTCTACCCCAAGCAGGATGTGGCACAAGATCAATTTTTAAGCAGAGTAAAGCTGGTTAAAATTCAAAGTTTTCTTTCTTCTGGACTAATTCCCTAAGGCTAAAGAACCCAGTCTTCCTTATTGGATGGAGAACAAATGGATTCCTACCTTTTTCCCAAGGACATTTACTATAAATGAAATGCAAACTGCCTTATCCAAGATTTGAACTCTGCATGCTGCTGATTCCCATTTCCTATGATGATAACCATTGCACTCAGTGTGTCTATGTAATTGTTCGAGCTTGAAATCCAATCATGACTTATCTTTCATCATACACGTTACACTTATTATACTTGGAACTAAGGAAGATATTTAGTTGATTTCCCACTCACCAAGGACCAATATTAGCATTAGTATAACCATCATATACTAACACTGAACACAATTGATGAAAAGGCAAGATAAATACATTTGTGCATACATAAATATTGAAACTTTTATATACATAATATACATAGCAATGGTATTAAGAAAGAAATATATGCATATTGTTCCATGAACAAGCAGAATATGAAAGGGGGTACAAAAATGGAAAAAGGTTTACTTGAAGGAAAGAAAAGTAGCTATATGGCTTTTAGGGGAGCTATTTTAGATGATGTTAAATTTTGGTGTCGTGGATTTTTGAAGTGGTGGTGAGTTGTCAAAAATGCAAGTTAGGGGACACTCTGAATAAAATTCTCTTATTCAGCAATTAACAGGTTAAATGAACTATTTATATATTATAGAAAAATGAGCCAAAAATGAACCTGTGTAAGGAATTGACATTCCTCCTAAGTTGAACTATGTATTTACCCAATTCTTTCGCCACGAACTGGATGCAACACAAGGTTGCTTTTTTTTTAAAGTGGAGTACAGCTGGCTTAAATTTAAAGTTTTCCTTCTCCTAGACTGATTGCTTAAACAAAGGAAAATAACCTAGTCTGCCCTACTATTTATTCATTGTTGGAGTCAGAAGTGATGGATTCATGCCTTTCCCAAGAGCATTAAGACAAAGTGAAATGCAAACTGCCTCGGTCCAGTATTTGAATTCGGGTTACTGATTTCATTTCCTCGGACAATAACTGTTAAGCTAAGCATGCCTCCACTGAAACATGCTTAACTTTAATGTATTATCTGGTCCTACTGTCAATTGTAACTTGCATCTTGTGCTGACACAAAGTCATTCAAAAAGCCAGCTGCAAAGGCCACTTATTTGGTTCCTATATTTTGATGCTGCCTGGAAAATCCTTTTGTTTTGCTTTGGAATATTTGCAGATCTGACCTCCTCAGTGATCTGGTTGTATGGACTTTCCCTCTATCAAATGACAAATTAATGAACTGGATGTTTTTTATCTATTAATTTTATTCCTTATTTAATTCCTCAGAAAAGTCACTCTAATTCGGGCTGCTTTCTTGTTCTTCAATGACATAGAAGTGATCAGTAATTTTTCAAATGATCTTTTTATGCCTCTTTTTAGGATATGTTTGCTTTACCATTGTGACTATTTGATTAAATCCAGATAGACAAATCCAAACTATTTATTATTTAGTTCTATTTTGAAAGGCATCTACTTTTCCTTATGAATTTTCTTCTTAGAACTACTTTCTGAAGTATAAAATCCAACTCTCACAATCTTTATCCAATCCTGAGAAAGGCTTCCAGGGGGTTTGTTTTACTGTTTGTGATGCACTGTACCAAATTGATTTTTATAAAAATCAAATCACTTTCTTTGTTATTCTCATCATTTTGTAGAAGCTATTGCATCACATGTATCTTTGTTTGAGATTCAAAAAACAATTTTTTTAAAGTTTTCCAAACATTCTTCTTTGAGTATTAAAGACCATTATTTATCTTCTCAGCATTAAAAGAATGGAATTGTTTGTTTGTAGTTGTCATTCATTGAAAAAAAAGATTCATACCAAGTTTTTATTACAGTCAGTTAAAATCTTCCAGAAAAATGACAATACTAACTTTATTCGTATTAGTTTTGTCTTTATTATTGAAACTGAATCATTAAAGTTACTGTCTTCTGCTCCATTCCAAGTATCTTTTTATGGAATTAAAAATTTCAAAATTACTAAAACAGCATAAACTAAAAACTTTTAAAGTTAGTCTTAGACAGGTAGTTGAGTTATATACACAAGTGTGTGTTGTTAAATAATTCTTTTCTTTTATATATTTAAATATTTTCTTAATAGCTGAATTTGTTTGACATAATATATAAATTATTTTACAAACAGATCTTAGTGTAAAGTATCTTTGCAACAGATCTTTGTATAAAGTAAGATACTTCATGCATAGTATAAAAGGCTGCAAACAAAGAAGAAAATCATGTAAACACTTTTTTTTATTTTCTCCACTCTCTTACAAAGATAACAAAAAATGATATACTACTATTAAACTTATGTAAATAGATCAAATAAACAAATTTCAACCCAAAAGGTAAACTCTGTCAAGTAAGAAATTTATTGAGTTATAGTAAGATTAGATAAATGATTCTAATGTCAATATTTGTTTTCAGTCCCATAAGATAGGCAAGAAAATTCCTTTTCTCTCAACATTTTTTTTTTTGATTGGATGTGTCTTTAATTGAAGTGAAATAAATTAAGGTTTGATTGATAAGAGAGAAGACAGATGTTTCTAGAACCACCTGCTGCTACTGCACTGATAAGACTGACCTAGACTAAACAATAAAACTTAATGTTTGAAAGAATAGAAAGAGCATTATTTTTCTTCTTTATTTCTACACAAAATCTGTTTTTTCTTTATTGTATACAATAATGGAAACATAGATGTATATCTTGTGTTTTTAAAATCAAGAAAGTTTTTTTTTTCCCCTGTATTCAGCCAATAAAGCAAATGTTACTGATAGGATAAGGTTGTAGTCTCTCCATGAGCCATAACTATACAGTCCAACACACAATATTCAAAATTTTCTCTTTGCCTTTTGATGTTGGTTGTGAAGAAGTACTATAACAACTGCAGATGGAAGTCGATGATCTTCAGTGTTCGGATCGCCCTGTCGACTGGGGCTGTAGAAAACACTCACTGCACCTTTATTGAGGAGTAAGATCCCACCTTCCATGAGGACACCTGTTGTCTGTGGGTAGTGATTTGTGATGCTTTAGGATGGGATCCTGGTGGTTGAGCAGTGACCCAGTTGCCTAAGTAGCTACATGATTAGCAACACTCGATTTTTATCCCTTACTGGACAGTCAGTTGGAGGGACTTGATCTGATCAATTGGCCAGTCATTTCAAGCCCTCTTTCAAAGGTTTTCAAAAGAATCTTTCCTAATCAGAAAGTAGTAACAATAGAGTCAAACATACTGAAAAAAGACCTGTTTTCCTTTTCTCTCATTAGGTGAGTTGTCATCTGAGGAATGAAAACTTAGAGATCTCAGATTGTTGGTCCTTTTTCTCAGTGTGACTATATTGAATATGTAGACCTGATTTTCCAAGACAAATCGGTTTCCTCTTGACATTTCTCTTTCTAGGGATCTTTGATGGGTGCAGAGCACAGTCAATGAACTCATCTAAAATCCCAGTGAATACAAAAAATCAAAAATAAAACCTTATTGAAAAATCTCAAAGTTAAAAATGTCCACATGCAGAGAGTGATTGAGATAATGACTATGAGCCGACCGTCTTCCCCGAATTGATTGTAGTGAGGGAGTCAACAGAAGATAACCCGCTCTCACTAAGTTGTCCTTATTTATTATTGAAAAACACTCAGCTTAATGATAAAACCAAAATCTGTTAAACTAATAAACAACACTTTATTGGTTGAAGTCACAAAGAAAACCTTTTCAGACCTTTTACTAGAACAAAAATATTTCTATCACATTAATCCTACACTCACAACACTCTGAACTCATCAAAGGGTGTAGTGAGAAGTTCAGATCTCTTCCTCTGTGATCTAGATGAGATGAAAACTAACCTTTGCAAACAAGGGGTTACTGATGCCCAAAGAATCTCTAAAAAAAAAAATAATCCAAACAAATATGTATATTCTCGGTTTCAACACTCCCAAACTTCCTTTTGAAATAAAAATAGGACATACAATAACCAAAGATGAAATATACAGCCGAAACCTGCTGAAGATATGGGGACCACAGAGAAAAAAAAAATACCAAGACTTAAATATGTAAGAGATAGGGAGAAATAGAAACCAGCCACATTGACTGTGATGAACAACCACAGAAGTGTATAAACTGTAAAGAAAAACAATGCAGTTGATTCAAAAGAAAGTGAAATATGGGGAAAAAGAAAAAGAATATCGGAAGTAAAACACAAAGAATATATTATACCCAGAGACAAGAAAATGAATTGAAAATTCTGTTGTTATAACAACTTATGTAAATGTAGCCAAACCCATGAACAACTCAACTCAAAACCAAGGAATGACCCACTACAAAATGATAAACATTATAAAAGAACTGAAAACATTTACAGAATTATCAAGAGAAAGCTTGACCAACTTAACAACCACGTCCCATGTTGAACTAGATCCAAAGAAAAAACTCAACCCTTGACAAACGAAGATTTGAAGACTTCAAAAAAACCCCCCCAAAAAACAAACGAAACAAAAACTCAACCCAAACAACTATACTCTCACTATCAAACTTTATACTCTCACCCCCCCACCCCCAAAAAAAACATTGGATAGCAATGAAAGCTCTCTGCTAACCCCAAAAGATCTCCTTGAAAGAAGGAATCTCGCTAACATAAATTAGGAATTTCAATGATAGAGAAAACAGTTTAGAACTAATTGAAACAGAGACGCAAGAAAGCCCCCTCAAAACACAGAAATCTTAAAGATCCAAAAAGCTTCAACAAAATCAGATCAAAAAGCCTAGAAACTATGGAAATTGCCAATTTCAACCAAATAAAAAAATATTATAACAAAGACAAATGCATACACTTTTGCCAAATCCACAAAATGCCTAATCAACTTACACTAATACTAAATGGTACTGAAATACCCATAAGCCATCAATGCAAATTCTTAGGCATTACTCTTGACCTAAAACTATCCTTTATCCCTCATATCAAGCTACTGAGGATCAAATGCAACCAAACTATCCAACTCTTGAGAACCATAGCCCACATAGACTAGGGTGCTGACAAAAAAAAACCTAATCAAACTATACAGATGTCTAAGACATACAATCAAAACTTGATTATGGCTGCTTGATATATGAAGCAACTATAAAATTCTACCTCTGAGAACTTGAAACAAACCACCACTAGAGACTCCGTATTGTCCTAGGAGTCTTCACTCCTTTTCCAATTGAAAACTTACACATAGAAGCCAATGAACTCCCACTTTCCTTGCACTCCATACTATATGAAACTCATCTCAGCCCCCAAAACACTGTCTGTAACTGCCTCAAGGAAATACAAAAATCTGTTGGAAAAGAAAGCAAAAGCCATCAGACATTGAATCTAAGAATCCAAACTTTCTTCAATGAAATCAAAATCAATCCCAAAATAATACATAATACCATTCTCCCAAAAACAGCACCATGGACCATAAATCAATCCATATTAAAACTAGAACTAACCAAACTATCCAAAACCAAAAGACACCCACCCCATCACTTTCCAAGAGAAATTCTTCAACATCCAAAACAACTTCCCAGATCACCACCACATCTATACAGATGGATTCAAACAGAGATTGAAAGTTGGTTGTGCTGCTATCTTCCAAGAACTGCTAAAATGTCTTCCCAATGAACCATCAATCTATAGTGCGGAAGCCATAGCTATTGACCTAGCCATGAACATTATAGCAAACCACAAATCCTCTAAATCTATCATCCATTCAGACTCCAAATCAGTCCACCAAGCTGTACAGAATAAAAATGTCATCTCTTATTATAAGACTCTTAGAAAAAATGAAGACTCTTTCCAAAAATAATAGCATCATCTCGCCTGGATACCAAGCCACATTGTTATACGTGGAAATGAAAGGGCAGAGAAAGTCACAAAAAAGCAGTCCTGGTAGACATATTTAATGCAAAAATTCCATACACTGACCTAAAACCAACGATTAACAAGTTTATATTCAAGAAATGGCAAAGATCTTTGAATGATCAAACAGAACAAGTTCTGCCATATAAAAGATACCACAAGTGAGTGGTCAGCAGGTTACAGAAGAAATAGAAAAGAAGTCATAGTCTTCAGACTTTGTGTTGGCCACATTCACATTACCCACTCACACCTAAAAAGGGAAGACACCCCAATATGTTTAATGTGCATAGTACCCCTCACAGTCAAACACATTCTCATAAACTTTAACAAGTTTAGAAAAATGCACCCAAAATCCTACCAGATTAGCATCTTAAAGGACTTTTTCAAAAACAGGAAACCAGAGGAAATATTGAGCTTTCTAAAAGAAACCAACTTTTTCTTCAAAATCTAACCAAATATAATCCAAACATATAGTAAAAAACCAATACCCCAGACTCTAAAACACACAAAAGACAAAACCAATCTAACCGTTTCTGGCATTAAATGACCAACAGAGGTTGATATACCATTAAACAAAACTTAAATTTGATGGTTAAAAGATTTTCTTTTCAAGTTTCTAGCTTTCCACATCCTCAATTTCCGTAAGAAACTTGTGCCTTCCATCAACCTTATCCCCTTCATCCTGTAAATAGTGAGAGGATGTTTGCTATGACATCATAACACACTATGAACAATTGTTCTCCAAAATAAAGCAGGCTCAAGGTATGCTACATTTTGCAACTGTCAAATCATCACTTTTGTCTGTGATGTTCTTCTGTCAACCTCTTCATTTAACCTTGAGATTACATTTTTTTTGGTGATTGCAAACATCATCAGATGTCTCAATAAATTATGATTCTTACTTTGTGAATTTAGCTCTCCCTCCCCCTCCATCATGGATCTCTGGCTGAAAGGTTTGGGGACACCTGCTTAAAAACCCTTTAAATCACCATAAAATGTAATCTCATCAGTGTGAATCTTATAAACTGATGTTTGTATTGTTAAAAGAAAATATCGACCTGTAAATGCAAATTATGAAAGTGAACTCTGTTTGCAGGGGGCTTTAGAAATTTGACTAAAGCCGATTAACTCAGTGAAAGGGTTAATTTAAACATTAGATCTTCAACCTCTTCCTGAAAATGGTAAATTTTTTTAGATCAGTGTATTGACTTCTGTTAGCCTCAAAGTAAAATTTGTGAAAATATTCCACAGTCTAAACTTGCATTTGCAGCTTGAATGACATGAATTCTCAAAATCTTGTTTTGATGTTGTTGGACATTAGAATTTTAGTTTTTGATAATAAAAGGAAAAGTTTCCCGTTTCATTGAAATTCATAAACTGCATTTTTTTTTTCATCTGAGAAATATTGAATTACAGATTGAAGATGGTGAAATATTTGCGACTATCAACCAGAAAGATGGAATGGTTGAATTTCATGACAACCCTGAGAAATATAATAGTGCACATATGTTACTCCAGCTGAATACAGAAGTAAGTTGTTTTTTTTTCTTTTTTTTTTTTCTTTGGCAATAACTTTTATCATGACAGCAACAGATTTTCTCAGATATAATCTTATATTTATTGATTTTGTCAGACATCTTTTTGAAGCTTATAAGATGTTCATCATAAAAATTCTTGTCTCCATTATATTCTTATTTATTTGTAATTGTTGCTTATTGAAGCTATTTAGTGCATTCTTGTCATTTGAGGCAATTACTGTTCACCAGGAACTCATAAGAAAAATATTTCTAATTGTCTATTACAAACCCTTAAGATGCTTTGTTTTGAAAATATGAAGGTATATTTATCAAATTCCTCCACCATAGGCAGATAAATTTTTGAGTGGATTAAAACTGGTTTGAATTCAGTATATTCCTTCTCGTCTGTTTGCCTTAAGAAATCCGTCTGCCCTACTATTTACCTGTAGATGGAGAGAAAACAAATGGATTCATGCCTTTTCCAAAGGAATTAATGTGAAATGGAATGTAAACAGCCTTATTTAGGATTTGAACTCTGATCACTAATTCCATTTCCTATGATGATAACCATTTTGAAGTGTTGGAATCTTGTTACTGTCAGACTTTTATGTAATTACTGTTTTTCCATGATTCTTTCTATGTGAAGTCCATAACGGTTTAAAAAAAACAAACAAAAAAAAACTCTTTCTAACCTGTATTTACATGAAAGTTTTTGTAACAAAACAAAAACTTTCAACCAGTTTGTGAGACATGACAAAAATTTCAAAGTTGGATAAATTGAAGTTGTGACCAATGAATAGAATTTCAGTTTTAAAAAATCTGTTTATGTAAACATTGTGTAGCAATTCTAGTGTTGTTTATGTTTTGGAAGTTTCTAAATTTTTCTAAATCAATTTCAAATTCTTTTTATTTTTTCATTAACAAAATATTTTATTTATGCGTTTTTTTTTCTTGTCAGATGCAGAAATGTATTGCACTTGATGAAAAGTTGCAAGAAATGGATAGAGATATAACAGTAAATTCCCAATATGTCCAAAAGGTAACAATTTTTTATTTTTTTAATTAGCTAGAATAATAATCCAAGAATGAGTTTCAACAATTATGAAACTTTAACCCTTAGAACCCTCAGCTTCCCCCACCCTGTGCCCTATACTCCTCTCTGGACTCTTGGCTGAAAAATTGCTAAAAATATGAAATGGTGTAATTTGTCATTTAACAGCTTTAATTTTCTAGGCAATAGTGATGTAGAAATAGGGATTTTTTGACTGAAATGAAGGCTACCTGGATAGATGTACTTCTAGGTAGTAGCACGAGTATCAGCCACTTGGGTTCTAAAGGTTAAAAATGCAAAAAAAAAAAAAAATGTTCATTTTATTTATCTAAAAAATAGCAAAAAGAAAATGGGATAATATTTTAAAATTACTTGTTGTAGCAATGAATTGTTTGTGTTTTGTGGGCTTAGGTGTTTGATTTTATAATGTTATTGTATTTGTTTAATTGAAATCTTGAATTAGAAGATTTTATACTGTGTGATCAACTGTCTCACTAGTATCTTTGTCTTATTATAGTCACAATATTTTGGCTCTTTTGTACTTTCTTACCGTTTTCAGGTTTCTGTTGGTCATCTTTTGGGAATTTCAAGCTGAACTCTTTATTTGATTAATAGGACTATTTGCTTATCTGTCTTCTGTGTCATGGGTAGGAGGGGGTGATACAAGGTAATTTTTTAAGTTGAGTACAGCTAGTTTGAATTCAGAGTTTTCCTTCTTCTGGATTGGTTGCCTAACCAAAGCTAAAGAAACCAGTCTGCTGTACTATTTACTAATAGCTAGAAGAAGAAAAGATGGTTTCATGCCTTTCTCAAGTGTATTAGTGTGAGAGTAAAAGTCACAGGATTAGATCATTCTCATTGCACTGTCCATTTTGAGATAATATATTGTATTAGTTACTGTCTCTTTCACTGGATTTGGTTCATCTCTTGAGATAACATCTCAAGGTTGAATTAATATCTTGTACTAGCCATGAAATAGTTTCATGCCAGTGAGAAGGGTGATCATGTGAAGTAAATAGCCTCTGTCTGAATTTTGAACTTGGCACAACAATTCTCTGTGCCAATGACCATCATGCTACTTGCAACTCCACTGAAAAACTGATAAAATTTTTTTTTTTTAAATGACTAATGGAAATTTTCTAAGTAACATTAAGAAAAAAGATATCTTCATCTATTAAGTAACTGATGAGAGTGGTATTTAGTTTTGGTGTTTTAGCTTAGACATAAATATCATATAGGAACCAGAAGATTAAAAAATTTCACCATTTAATTATTCTGTGAATAGTAGATCTGATAATCTGATTCAATTGAAGAGACAGTCAAAGTAACATTTAGATTTAAGGCTGTAAATTAGGTTATTCTAGTTCAGTGAATGAGACGTGTCATCTCAAGGGCAAATTAAATAGAAAAAATTAATTGATATAAACAGAGATCCTTTAAACATGAGCTGTGGAATAAAAGCAATTTATCCCTGTGTATTTAATAGAAGGTTTGGTTTGAAATTCCCAGAATGATATCTGGAGAAGTCTTAGGATAAAACTGCCAAAGTGTGACAATAAATATAACTAACACACCCATCTGAGTATATTTATATTTTTGATAGCCCAACATTTTTTGATGGTAATAATGTTAAAATCTATTTCCTTTTATCTTAAGTTGGATATATGTGTTTTAATGAAACTATCCAACTGGTGTAATTTTGTCATTGTCTCTATGCTAATGTTTCGTTGATGACCTCAGTGACAAATATTGATGAATTTGCTGTATTATCAATTAATTAGTAAACACAATATTTACTGCATTGAAATGTAGAAAGCCTAATGTAATTAAGAATTACCTACTGTACCAAAGTGATAAGTTTTTTTTGTTTGTTTTGTTTTTCCAGATTTATATTTTTGCTTTTAGTATTGTTGTGGAAGCAAAACCTTTTATTGTTATTAAAATGGAACAGTGTAGATGGACTCTAGTACCATCCAGCCTGATCCAGAGATGTCGTTTTGTTAATCCCATTGATAATTCATTTATTTATCACTTTTGACAGCTATCAAGTGCATAATTGATGGCAAGGCAGCCTTAAGGTGTTAAATGATTGTGTAATACTAGGGTGAGTGTGATTAGCCTTTGTCAAGAACAGTAAAAGGAAACCTATCTTAACTGATTTGTACTGCTTTTCTCAATAAGGTTGACTTCAACTGTAAAGGGACACGGGTGCAATAGTTCATAATATATCTGTATTCTTTCTCCTCTCTGATTCTGCAAATGTTTTTAATGTATTAAAGTCGTTAATTACTGCGGGATTCTCAAGTGTATAAGTTAAAACCCATGTTCTCCTGAAGTTTATAAATTATTGAATGATGATGTTATGAGAGATTTGACTTGCCCAAACTGTAGTTTTTGTTTTCCTGTACGAGGTTTGAGTCTATTATCACCCACCCTTACACAGTTACTCAACTTTTTCTTCTTTCTCCTCTACTACTATTACAGAGCTTCTTTTTCTTTCTCTGGCTAAGACTTTTTGTTTCGTGTTGCAACAGATTGAACCTGTCAATTGTAAAAAAAAAAGATGGTGGGTAGGTTGGGATTGAAGATAGTGTGTCATGTTTGTTTTTGTTTTTTTTTTAATGGTGAGTTTGAGAATATAGCGATCTTGGGTCTAAGATGTTTATTACTGATATTGTGGAAGTTTCACTATACCATGGTATGAATATGTAAGGACAACAAGATTGAAGCTGAAGAATTACTGATACATTTTATATAAAGAAAAATTATTCTATTTTTTCTATGTTTGTTGTAAGACATGACATCAATCAGCTGCTATAAATATATATATGTAATTTTTCCAAACTGTAGCCATGTCAGTGCTACTGTATTGTTGCATCAGATGGACTCTAATGAATCTGTTAGAGAAAAAGATAGTTCGGAAGTACACATGGATGCTGTGTGCTGTTTTGGGAGCAGCAGCCTGTAAAAAAGCAGCTGTAGGACTAACAAAATCTGCTGATGAACACTGCTGGAGAAATAGGCTGAACTCCGAAGCAACATTCTTCTGTGGACATGCCAGTGTTGGTGGCCAACCAGCAAAAAACTTACATTCATCTGTTCTATGCTAACACTGAATGCCATCCTAGAGGATGTCTGACAGGGATGGATGGCAAAAGAGAGTCTAAGGAATTTCTGCTGTCAGTAAACCTTTTGATGATGAAGCACAAATTTGGCTCTTTTAGAAAGTATGACAAATCTGATTAACAAAGCAGTGCTTTTAACAGATGATTTCTGTCCTTCACTGGTAAAATAGATGATTCTTCTTTTGTCTATATACAAACCTGATATCTTTATTATATTCAGAGTCATGACTGGACTCTGTATGCGTAATCTGTTGTGCTATAAGATCTGTTCAAAGTGTATCAAGGCTAAAGTTGTTGTAATTACCAAGACAGAAATGAACAATAAATGAAACATTAATTTTCTTTAGAATAGTCTCCTTGGCATTCAACACAATTATTCTAGTGAGTTTTCCATTGGTCAGAGGACCTCAGAATCTCCTCTTGATATTGTCATTGTATTTCTTTTACTATTCTCCACATCCTCAAATCTGAACCTTTTTGATAAATTTTTAGTTTAGGAAACAAGACAATGTTGCTGAAACTAGGTCTCTGATGATAATAGTTTTGTTAAAAAAGTATAAAGTATTTTATTTATTTTTTTCTTAAATTGAAGTCTAAACATCATAACTTGATCCTATAAATTACCCAATTGTGCATATGTTCATTTAGATTTAAATATTATTTTACTTTAAGGTTACACTTCTTGGATGTGTGTGTGTGTGTGTATATATATATATATAAAGCAGCATTTTCTCTTTTAAACATGTTTGATTAAATAGAAAAGACACTTTGCTTCTGCCTGTTTTATAGTTGATCTGAGTCTTTGTATGAGCCATTTGACATTTGGATGGAATGAATTTGCGAAGATGCCATATTCCTCCACCACCCAGTTATGCCATCATGAGATAAATGAAACGTAAAATGACAAATGTACTTCTCTCTCTTGGGTGAGGGCTGTAGAATATGCAATCTGTAGAGGGGTAAATGCCCCCCACTTCTATGAGGATGAATGTTTAGGTGGCAACTGTGGTGCTTTAGAATGGGATCCTGGTAGCTGAGTAGTCTGTGACCCAGTTGCCTAAGTGTGACTACATGATTAGTAATACTCCACTTTACTGGGCTTGATGGGTAGTCGAAGAGGCTTAATCCGATCAATCAACTGGTCTCATCAAGCACTCTTTCAGAGGCTTGCAAAAGAATCTTCTAAGTTTCTGAATCAGAAAACAGTGGCTATAGAGTCACTCATGCTGAAGAAAGACCTATGCCTTCCCTTTCTATGAGATTACAACTGAGTAGTAATCTTAAGAATGAAAATCTACAAATCTTAACTTGTTGGTCCCTCTTCTCAGTGTGAGTATATTGAATGTGTTGCCCTGAGTTGCCAAGATGAATGGGTTTCCTCCTTGACATTTCTCTTTATAGGGCTCCGTGGTGAGCACAGTCAATGAGCTCCTCAAAAATCCCTGTGGATACAAAAAATAAAACAAAATCCAAGCTAAAAATCTCAACCCTTAAAACATTCACATACAGAGTCTGTCTCTGATAATGATTTTGATTGGACTCTTTTCGCTGAATTTATATTGCTGGTGTTGACAGAGGATATCCCAATCACTAAGTTGTCTCCCTTTATCATCAAAAAATCTCTCAGCTCTCTAATAAAACCTAAATCTTTGAAAAAACTAAATAACAATACCTTACTAGTTGAAGTACCAAAGAAAAACCCCTCTCAGACCTTTTATTTGAACAAAAATACTTCTATAGCCTCAAAATAAAAGCCTACTCCCACAACTCTTTAAACTCATCAAAGGGTGTAGTGAGAAGTTGTGATCTCTCTCTGTCTGCACTCCAGATGAAATAAAAACTAACCTCCGCGAACAAGGTGTCACTGATGCCCAAAGAATATCCATTAAGAAAAATAACCAGGCAATCCTAACAAACACGTATATTCTAAGTTTTGACCTTCCAAAACCACCTACCAAAATAGAATATAGGGTATACAATAACCAAAGTTGAAATATATATAACAAATCCAGTGAGGGGCCACAATTACCAAAGATTTGAGCACCACAAAGAAAAATATGCCAGACCTTCAGTATGTAAAAAAAAAAAAAAAAAATGTGAAGGAATCAGAAAGGACCACGTGGACTGTAAACAGAAAAGTGTATAAAAGAAAATAATGCAGCTGACTGAGAAGAATGTGAAATATAGAAAAAAGAAAAAAAAGAATATTGGGAGTAAAACACAAAAAATATATCATATCTGGAGGCAACAACTTACATAAATGTAGCCAAACCCATAAACAACTCAACGCAAAGCCCACGAATGACCCACTATGAGATGATAGCCCTAATAAAAGAACCGAAAACGCTGACAGAATTATGAAGAGAAACCTTGACAAACCTGACAACTGATCACCATGTCAAACCAGATCCAAAGAAAAACCTCCAACTCCTAACCAATGAAGCTGAAGTCACTCCTAAAAATAAACCAAACAACAACAAAGCCCAAGAATCCATATCATCACTACCAAACCCAATAATACCCCACCAAAAACATTGGATAACAATGAAAGCTCTCTGCTAACCCCAAAAGATCTCCTTGAAAGAAGGAATCTAACTAACATGGATTAGGAATTTCAATGATAGAGAAAACAGTTTAGAACTAATAGAAACAGAGACGCAAGAAAGCCCCCTCAAAACACAGAAATCTTAAAGATCCAAAAAGCTTTAACAAAATCAGATCAAAAAGCCTAGAAACTATGGAAATTGCCAAATTCAGTCAAATAAAAAAACAAAACACAAAAACAAGACCTACACCAAAACAAAATGAATATCAAACACACAACAAAGATTAAAAAATATGATTCATAAAGTAATCCAATGGAACTGTCGTGGCTACAAGGCAAATTACAATGAGCTGCTTCTGTTAATAGCTGAACTCAACCCTACTGCCACATGTTGCCAAGAAACCTTTAAAAAAACCCAAAAAAACTGTTACAGACGAGATACAAAAACCTTTGAACAATATAACTACATACCTGATATTATACAAAAAGCTTTGGGTAGAGTTTGAATCCTAATTAGAAAAAAATATACCTCCAAAATAAAATCATCACCCACTTGTAAGAAATTGCAGTCTTAGCAACCTTACACAAAACTGTTTCCATTTGCTCACTATATATCCCACCTCATGACCCACTAAACAAAAAAGAACTAAACTTTATCAAACAACTTCCTAAACCATTTATCTTGATGGGAGATTTTAATAGCCACAACAACATAATATAGGCAAGTAAAACAACAAAGAAAAGAGACTATACCCCTGAAAAAAAATCGTGAATAGCAACAATTTATGCCTCAACAATCAGAAACATCAGAACCATCTTGACCCATTCACAGGTACATTTTTTCATAGACCTAGCCCTCAGTGACCCATCAATCTTCATAGACTATAACAGGAGAGTATAGAAAGACTCCAGTGGCAGTGACCACTACCCAATAATGATGGAAAATGATGAAAAACTCTAAAATAAAAAAATCTCAGAAATGTAAACAAAAATAATTTGGAACTTTATTAAGAAAATAACAAATAAAAACAAACAACCTGATAAATCACCTCTCTCAAAGAAAACACATAAGTGACAAGTGAAAAACAACTGACCTGATCACAGATAATTTTGCTCATGTCATCAATAAAAAAAAAAAAACTACTGCAATCAATTCAACTCAATCATAGAAGAAAAGAACATAATAAAATTCACCTCTGACAATGCTGAGAGCTATAACCAACCCTTCACCCTAACTGAACTTCAAAACGCAATATCTAAATCCAACAAATCAGCCTCTGGTCCAAATGAAATCCACTACATGATCCTCAAAGAAGTTCCAAAAATATCCCTGAAATATCTTCTCGATATATATATATATATATATATATATATATATATATATATATATATATATATATATATATATACACACACACACACACACAACCCTATCTGGATCTCTGACAACATCCCTACCTTATGGAAGCAAGCCACAACTATCCCTATCATTGAAAAACAAAGATTCCACAAACCCTACCAGTTATAGATGTATAGCTTTAACTAGCTGTTCTTGCAAAACTTTTGAGAGGATGATCAGTCTAAGACTGACATGATTCCTTGAATCAAACAATCTCCTCTCACACCTACAAACAAACTTCTAAGGCAAAAGAAGTACCATAAACTAAATAGTCCACATAGAAAACCTAATTGGAGAACATCCAAAACAACTTCCCAGATCACCACCACATCTATACAGATGGATCCAAACAGAGATTGAAAGTTGGTTGTGCTGCTATCTTCCAAGAACTGCTAAAATGTCTTCCCAATGAACCATCAATCTATAGTGCGGAAGCCATAGCTATTGACCTAGCCATGAACATTATAGCAAACCACAAATCCTCTAAATCTATCATCCATTCAGACTCCAAATCAGTCCACCAAGCTGTACAGAATAAAAATGTCATCTCTTATTATAAGACTCTTAGAAAAAATGAAGACTCTTTCCAAAAATAATAGCATCATCTCGCCTGGATACCAAGCCACATTGTTATACGTGGAAATGAAAGGGCAGAGAAAGTCACAAAAAAGCAGTCCTGGTAGACATATTTAATGCAAAAATTCCATACACTGACCTAAAACCAACGATTAACAAATTTATATTCAAGAAATGGCAAAAATATTGGGATGATCAAACACAGAACAAGTTCCACCATATAAAAGATACCACAAGTGAGTGGCCAACAAGTTACAGACGAAATAGAAAAGAAGTGATATTCTCCAGACTTTGTGTTGGCCACATTCACATTACCCACTCACACCTCCTAAAAAGAGAAGACACCCTAATATTTTTAATGTGTCACAGTCAAACACATTCTCATGAACTGGTGCTCAGTTGGCTGGGGCTGTAGAATTCATGCAGAGGGGTAAGACCCCCCCCCACAAACAAGTGTCCTTGATATAACACTAAACAATCTGATGGTGAGGTTCCAGTAATGCTGGGGCTTTGGGGAATGCAGAGTATCCCTTCATTGCCATCGCTCCAAGGTCCACTCTGGCCTGAAATGGTTGTACCTGATAAGAGTCCTATCTATGGGTTAAATAGAATTAGACTGTGGCTTGAGTTTACTGGTTTTGACATTTAAACTGCATATTCATGCTAAACAAAATTGCTAGAAATAGAACTGTTTTGACCTCTAAACTGTATTTATGCTAAACTGAATTATCTGAAATAAAACTGTTTTGACATTAACTTTGTGTATTGCCCAGTCGGCTGGGGCTGTAGAATATGGCAACTGCACCTCTGCAGGTGTGTGTGTGTGGGGGGGGTAAGACCCCCTCCATGAGAGTCCTGGGTATGACACTAAACATTTTGATGGTGAGGTTCCAGTAATGCTCGAGCTTTGGGGAATGCGGAGTATCCCTTCATTGCTATTGCTCCCAGGTCCACTTTGGCCTGGAATGGTTGTACCTGATAGAACCTTATCTTTGGGTTAAATGCTAAGCTGAAATTTTTGAATTAGAACTGTGTGACTAAACTGAATAGCTTGAAATAGAAATGTTTTTGACAATTAAATTGTGTACTTATGCTAAACTGAATTGTTTGAAATAGAATTGACTATTTGCATAAAAATGAATTTGGCATTAAATAACCTACAAAGGCTGATATGCCATAAAACCTAACCGACCAATCTTATAAACTGATGTTACATTGAAAAAAAACTTAAGCTTAAACAAATGCACTGGCAAGTCATATGCATTTATATAAACAGTTGGAGGAAGAACAAATTGGAGGATAATTTGCTGAAGGAAAGGTCTTTACTCAAAGTAAGAAAAAGAATTGGTGGAAAAAGTGTTAAAGGCATTTCAGAACATGGCTGCTATATTTGCTGTTGATCTTGTTTAAGGGAAGTTTAATCTTTATATAGAGAACTTGAAACATTTGGAAATTTTTCTCTCTATCCTTTGTGTAATATGGAGGTGTTTTTAGTTAGGAATTTTTTGTATTTGAAAGAGGAGCATGACTATATTTTTAGGTGTTGAGAAATGGAACCAGTGTTGGTTGGATAGGTGAAGTGTCTTGACAGAGTTTTTGTTGTTGTTGTCAGGCTGATGTAGGTACTTATTTTATCGAAGAAGCATTCTTCTAGTGGGCATTTAAACGGATCAGTTTCATTACTGAGGTAACTAAAAGAGAAAAGTTATTAGAGATGATGAGGTTAGTGCTATTGAATCTGGCATTTTATATATATAAACTCAATGAAATAACAGTAACAGAATCTAATGCTTACTCATGACTCCTTGATTGAATCTAACAATAAAATAAAATTATATATCATCTGAAATTTTGTTTTATTCATTCTATCCAGATTTCAAATGACTCAAATGAAGACTAGAACGGATCAACTATTAAATAGGCCAAAGTAAAGTGTCTTTCCTACTCAATCAAATGTGTGCACACACACACACACACACACACACAATATAGTTTGTGATATAAAAAGTGTTTGATAATGGTGATAGAGGATATATATTTGGGTTAGGATAGTGTACATCCACTGTCAGTGGCGCTTGGTGACTGTTAGTTTCTCACCTATGCGATCATCAGACCAAGTTGTTCTCATGCAGTGTCTAACCATTTACTTAATGTCGTGTGCAGTATGATTGGAAGGGTGATCTTGTTTATAGGGCATTCTGGGAAGAGCTTCTAGTTTATCTTGCATGGTTATTTACTTGACTTTGTTGAATTAATTTTGTGATTTGTTCATTTATTTATTCTATTTAATTATTTTCTAGTTTTTTTATTTATTATTGTTGTTGTGGTTTTAATTGTTATTTTTTTAATTCATTTTTATTTCATTTATCTAGTTATGATTATTATTTTTATCTAAATTTATTAATGTTCATATATGTGAGAAACTGACAGTCACCAAGTATGTTTGTCTCTGTGTCTATGCTATCCTAACTTGTTTATCATATATATATATATATATAGCTGGACATTAATATGAGGGTCATTCAATAAATGAATATTGCCTTAGGAGTTGGCAATAGGAAGCACTATTTACAGCTGCACCTTTTTCAAGGAACTCAATAGTGAGGAGTCCGTTCATGTCTTGGAAGACTGTCAGCAGCATCACCTTCTTTACTGACCTTTGTGCTTGAAACTTTTTCTTTATTGGAGAGTCAGTGTGTTTCTACTCCATCTTTTTGACTTGGGTTCATTGCAAAAGCAAACTTATGTTTTGCCCATTTGTAAACCTTTTTTTTCCTACTAAAACATGTTTCTTTGTACACATTTTTCTGTCAATTTCAAATGGTTTGTACTTCTCGAGCTACCAAAAATTTGATGGTTCAAACCTGGAGCTCTTTGGTTTGCCACCATTTTGAATAACCTCAAAACAAATATTTTTGTTATAAACCAATTCCAAACAGAGTTTACATTATGAAAAAAAATTCATTAAAAAAAAATGTATTAAAATTTTCCTTATTGAATGACTCTTATATTTACTTAAAAAGTTGAGGGTGTAAAGATTTTCCCAAAGGAAATACTTTACTTCAGCATGACAATATAAATTGCTTGAAATGAAAAAGTATCTTGTTTTATTCAGAGGGTAAAAATAGACTCAAATTTTTCACTCCGTAGTGTGCTTTGAAATCTTATTAATTATATCAAATTAGTTTATTGCATGAAGAGCTTTAATGAACCCTCAGGACATCAAAAGAACAATAAAAATTATTGTGAAACAGTTTGATTAAACATTTAGGTAATATCTATCTATATTTCTGAGATGAAGTGTTATTATTCTCTCCACATTGTGGACTGCGCTATACTTTTGAAGGAATTCCCTGTGGTATAGTGGTTAATGTGCTGGACTGTAACATTGTAGCGATGAGCGAGTTCAATCTCCAGTCATAACTATCATTTTCAGATTAATACTTTTTGGAAAGGTATGAATGCCCTTACCCCCTCCTAATTTTGGGTTAGAAAGTACAACTGTTCTTCTACAAAGATGGCTGTGGTATTAAATAACTCATAAAGGTTGATATGCCATTAAACAAAGAAACCAATCCTATACTCCTCTTGGTTGCTCTTCTCCCCATGTTTCAGCTGCTCTACTCTCAGGCCTTCTTCAGTTGCCTTTTGTAACTCTGTAACCTTTATTTGAATGGGGATAGACTCTTCTCAATCCCCATCCATGCCTTAGGGGTATCATGCGTCAGCCAATCTTTGCCTTTTTCATCACTATCTAACTGAGACCAGGGATTGAACTCACAACCTTCTAGAAGGTTACAGATAATGACAAAAGGCTTCTGAAGAAGGCCGGAGTACAATAGCTGAAATGTTGAGTATAGCAGTCTGCAATACATAAAAAGACATTAAGGTAATTCATCCCAACCAAATGGACTCATCATCCAATATGTTTGTTCTATAGACAATTGATAAATGGATCCCTTTCATAACATTAATTTAAAAAAAAATTTTTTTTCTTATTTCCTTTCTTTGCTATTTTAGCTTGAAAGCCGACAGGGGGAGGGGAGTGATATTTCTCTTCATATCTCAGTTTTGAAATTCAGAAGTGCCAGGGCCATTTGTTAATTTATTAAAATCTCTAGGAGAAAAGTTTGAAGCTATAAATCATTATTTTAATCTTTATAACACATTATTACAGTGATTATTTCTCAAATATTTTTTTTCTCTGTCCACCAAACTTAGAATATACTGACTGTATCCTCTACAAAGGGGGGTAAGACCCCTCCCCTCCAAGAAATTGTCTTGAGTAGGACACTAAATTGCATCTCCAGTTTGTAAGCTCAGTGGAGTGTGAAGTACCTTTTCATTGCCATTATTCCCATGTCCACTCTTGGCCAGTCGGATGGGGCTGTAGAATACACTGACTCTCTCTCTGCAGAGGAGACCCCACCCATGAATGTCCTGATATATGACACTAAACAATCTGATGGTGAGGCTCCAGTAATGCTGGAGCTTTGGGGAATGCAGAGTACCCTTTCATTGCCATCACTCCCAGGTCCACTCTGGCTTGGAGTGGTAGCATCTGATAGGGTTCTATGTATTGGTCAAATAGAACTGTTTGACTTTTAAACTGAGTGCAAACAAATGACTTATGCTAAATTGAATTGTTTGAAATAGAACTGTTACATCATTTAACTGTAAAAAAAGAATTACTGATGTTTAATTGAATTGTTAATGATACATAGCAATACATGGAACCATTTAACTGTGTGCAAACAAATAAGTTATGTTCAATAGAATAATGAGTGTTAAATAGCAATACTTGTAACCACTTCACTGTGAACAAACAATTGATTAATATTGAATAGAATTATAAGTGTTAGATAGCAGTAGTTGAAACCATTTAACTGTGTAGAAACGATAGCGATACAAGTTAGCATACAGGTTAGTTCTAATTCATTTCAGAATGAAATTACAGACAAACTATTCACTTACAAATCATATATGTATATCCATTTAAATGTCTGCAAACAAATGACTGATGTTAAATTGTTACTGTTACATAGAAAGCAAAAACAAAATGAGCTCAAGCTGGTTTAAAGATAAATCAACAAATGAGTCTACAAATCATAGATATTCAATATAAATCTCAAAACAGGATTTGGCATTAAATAACCAACAATGTTTGCTATAAAAGCCAACCCAACTATAACTGATCCAGAATGGTAGTACCTGTTTAGATTCAATTAAATCTGTTTTAAAATTATTTCTTATGAATGTAATAGAAATACCTGATATCATAAAATGTAAAAATGAATACACAATGTAAAACTGGCTAAATGAAGCCAAATGCTGTTAAAATGAATGAAACTTATTTTTTGATTATGAATTAATGCACCAAACTTAATATTTTATGGGTGTGGCAGAAATACATCCCATATTTTAAACTGACCCATGGTGAAAGGAAACTTAGGCAAGTGACAATGGTAGCTCTGTCTTGATAATGTCTTATTTTTATTTATTTATTTTTCTCCAGATATAATCATGAATTTGTCTGGTGCAAATGTGCATTTACTGTTAAGGAATGTTTTTTAAGACTGGCGACTCTATAATAATTCCACGGACAGCTTTTTCTGCTCATTTCATGTTACATCGTGATGATGCTTTTTTTTAAATAGAATTTTCAACCCATAGCAATAATAATTTTTCTATCTAGTACAGCATCATTACATGAAAAGCTGTCAGTGTAGCTATTATAGATTCACTACTCTTAGAAATTTTAACAGCAAAGACTGTGTTCATTGGTTGAAGCCATAATCATAACTGATCCTGTTTAAAAAAAAAGATGGTAAGACATTAACAAGATGGAGATACCATTGTCACTTGCATCAGATAGGTGATAGTTTCAAAATGTGGGATGTTTTGTTTTTATTTTTCATTGCATCCGGTATTGTACCAGTATAACCAGTTGATTACTTGACATTGAGCAATGGATAAGCATAGTGTTACTTGATATTCTTTCTCACTGGGTGCTTTTAAAATCTACCTGAGCTAAAATTGGCTTACTTTCATTAACATTCCAATAATACTCAATTATTATTGGAGGAGAAAGAGGCATATATATTCTGTATTATTTTGCTTACATTTGACAATTCTTATTGTCTGCGCATTGCAAACTGCTACACTTATTTTGGTTGCTGTATCGTCCAATCTTCTTCAGGTGACTTTTTATTATATTTGGTAACTTTCTAGGAATTCCAAACCTAAACCTTTATTTGAATTATGGGGGTAGATTGTTTGCATTCTGCCTTGGGTGGGATCTTGCATCAGCCACTTTTTTTTACCTTTGGAAACTAGAACCAGGGAGTAATAACAACCTGCTATACCTCGGCTCAGAAATATAGGCAGATATTAAATTTGATATTTTTTTTCTGTTATTGTCTAATATTTAAAAAAATATCTAAGTTGAAAAATTTGGTTTATATTCCTTCGACATTTTTTTTCTCTCTAATTTTTCTTTTGGTTCATTAAAAACCTTTCACTCTTCTCTTTTTTTTTTTTTATTTCCAGTGCTCTGGTTTACATGAAGAGGAAATTCCTGGTTCCTCCAATATCAAAGGACAAGGTTACTAGGAAAAAATGCTGACAATTCTCATCTGGTTCCCCCGTCTCTCCTCCTCCTTCCTCTGTCACTGAAAGACAGGCCTTTTTTTTTTTTTTTCAATTTTTTTATTTTTATTTTATTTTTTTTCAATTTTTTAAAAATTAAAAAAAAATCTTTTCTGCATTGGACATTATTGTTTACTCAAACTGTTAATAAAGCAGCCATTTTGTGTTCAAGAACAATAAAATGCTTTTTTGTTTTTATGAATCTGGATTTTGTTTTCATATTTGTTTTTGTTGTGATTTGTTTGAAGATCACAATGGATCTGTCTGTTGATCTGTCTGTGTATAAAATGACAGAAAATTTTATTTTTCTGAATAAAATCTCATGGGAAATGGTTCTGTAAAACAAGTGTTTTTCTTTTCTTTATGGAAACAAAATTTTAAATAGAAAAGTAAAAACTTGTTTGTTCATTGAAAATAAAAGTTATAATTGTTTCTAAAAAAACAAATAATGTTGAAAAAGTTTATGAATTTTTGTAGTAAAACATTTTTTCATTCAAGTGACATAAAAAATTTATCAATTAAACATTTTTGGTTTAGTTAACATTTCCTGTTAGCAATTTGTGTTGGTTGCTGATCCTAAAATGTCTTACTTTCATAGGCACTACCTGCTTATCATGGGTGAGTTTATTGCTTGGCACCTCCCCAAAGAGGAATACATTGGGCATAAAGCATGTTTTATGACAGGTATGCATGAATTTTGATTTGTACATGGACCCTCCCCCCACCTCTTCTCCACTCTAAGATGACTTCATATCAAATCTGACTTGGTAGGAGGTTTGATAAATCCATATGTCAGCAATTAAAACAACATTTTGATTTATTTGACAATTAAGAATTTCCCAAAGTGTGTACTGTAACAGATCTGAGTGTAATTCATCGAAAGGGGCTGTAGAATACTGACTGCATCTCTGCAGACGGTTGAGACCGGCCTCCTCCTGTAACATGTCCTCTATATGACACTAAACAATCAGTAATGCTGGAGCTTTGGGGAATGCAGAATACCCCTTCATTACCATTGCGCCAAGGTTCACACTGATCTGGAGTGGTAGCACCAGACTGGGTCCTATCTATGGATCAAATAGAACTTTGATCATTTAAATGGTGTACAAATAAATGACTTATGCTAAATTGAATTGTTAGAAAGAGAACTACACCCCCACCCACCAAGGCCACTAGTTCTTCCTCCCCTAGAACAATGGAAGATATGGACCTCTAGGTTTAGAAGTAATAATATTAATTATAGTAGTTGACAACTCCGGTTTCCCGTATAAGAATTTTAAAGGAATTTATAGGACAATTTTAAGCGAGCATAACATAAGGCGAATTGAAGCTGAAAAAGAAACATGAAATAACAAATTGGTAGTAGACGATACAAAGAACGACTTGAGCACGTGGGAACATTAAAATACATCAATCTTTTACTACACATAGATACACATCTTTAACGTGTCGGCTATATTATAAATGAATAGTACATGAACACAAGTGTCTTTCTTCTTCTCTTTTCTTTCGTTTTTAGTCTTTCTTCAACTTGAGAGAGA
The DNA here is from genome assembly GCA_963585895.1 of Sepioteuthis lessoniana. Lineage (NCBI taxonomy): Eukaryota > Metazoa > Mollusca > Cephalopoda > Myopsida > Loliginidae > Sepioteuthis > Sepioteuthis lessoniana. The sequence goes on from OY757909.1 coordinate 1,814,870, forward strand.
GAGAGAGGGTATATAATTGGGTATAGGGAGAAACAGTTTTAAAGTCTACTTATCTTTAGACGACTTTCCTTTGGAGAGCAGTTTTCTTTCTCTTTTTTTAATTTTTTTTTATTCTCGGGTTGACGGCATTTATTTTATTTTTGGAGTCTGGCTTGAAAGTAGAGTTCTTCTTTCTTGTCCAAGATATTTCCGTTTTTCTTTTCCCCGGAGTCTTGGCACGCGCTTCACCCCATCTGGTCACAACGATGCCTCACTCAAGACTAATTTTCTTCCTCCCTACTTCTGCTGACGGAATGAGCTCCCACTTCCGCCCTAGGGCTCCAGCCAATCATTTGGCTTCTCTCTTCTTCTCCCTGGTAAGGCGATCCGTTAGGGCTACTATATGTCACCCCGTATCCCATTCTTTATCCATCAGGTCACCAAGTACAAACATCTGTTAGCTTGACCCACATTATCTCTCTTAACGGTCATTCTTTTGATGGCTTGCTACTGTTCATTCGAATACGGAGGAATTAGTAGTAATCTTATTTCTCCTCACTCAGGGGGACACCACGTGACAATAGCAACACTTGGAACCATTTGAGTGTGTGCAAATGAAATGAGTGTTCAATAGAATAATTAGTGTTAAATAGCAATACTTGGAACCACTTTATTGTTTGCAAAAAATTGATAAATATTGAATCAAATTCGAGTTAGATAGCAATAGTTGAAACCATTTAACTACGTGTCGGGGGGAAAGGGGCTCAGGCTTTTTTAAGAATGGTATCTACAAAATGTGTTTACAAATCATATTTAATATATATGAAAAAGCGGATTTGACATTTAATAATCAACAATGTTTGATATGTCATCAATGCAAAGAAGAAACAACATCAAAAAGTAATTGTCATTTAGGAGGAAACCCTGTGACATAATGGCTTATATTCTGAACTGCAACATTGTAGTAAGTTTAACTATTTGTGTACAAATCATATAACCAATATATATGTGTGTAAGCAGAATTTGGCATTAAATGACCTACAAGTGTTGACTGATATAGGCCATCAAACACTACCAAACCAAACCAAATGCAATGGTACTCATTAACTCCTAGCTAGAGGGATAAAGGAGTTCATACCTTTTTTTTTTTTTTTTTTTGGTTGTTAGTGCGAAAGTGAGCGAAATAGCGCGACTGGAATTCAAATTATTGAACTAAAATTAAATCAGTGTCAGAAATTGGAACTGTTTATAAATAACACCGAAGATTCCTGTAGTTTTTTTTTCCTTTTTAATCCTTTGGAGCCTTCCATAACCCCTAATCTTCTAACCCTGGTCTCCTTGCTTGAAAAATTTCTTGAAATGTGAAATATTGAAATTTGTTATTTAACTGCTTTACAGGCTGTTAAATAAAAGATTACAAAATTCTACTGACAATTTAAGATGTGTTAAAATATAATAAAATTTTAACATTTTATTGGCAATAGCGATTTAAAAGCAGGAAATCCCCAAGTGAAATTTCGAGTACTTTTAGTTAGCGACAAAATGCCGGCCTTTCGGGTTCAAGGGGTTAAAACAGATCTGTAATAACTTCTTTGTTGGTAAGAGTTTTTCCTTTGTGGTGGTTTTCTCATAAAAGTGTTGTTTTTTTCTCCCTCAGCTAAAACTAACATATGTAATGCAATCCACCTGTTACTACACATTAGCATCTGTGTTGTTCTTTTGATGACAAAAGATGACTCGATTGCCTTCTGATTTACAACTGCCACATTTAGTGGATTTTGTTTATTTTGATAGTGATTTTTCAGGATTTCATCTCGAAAATAACAGGTTGTTGTGGAAAATGTTATCAGTCAATTTCACAAGATATGTGACGTGATATGTGGCCATATAGTTAAATGGTTCTGGATAGTTATTCTCTCAAATCAAATGCTTTTGGCTTACGGACAATACTGAAAAGGCAAGAGGAAATGGTTAGTAGTGGTTAACGTGCGACATCGTAGTAAGCGAGTTCGAACTCCAGTCGCGCTATTACGTTCACTTTTGGACTAAGATCTTTCAGAAGTGTATAAATTCCCTTATCTCTTCACTTATGGGTTAAGGAGTTATACTAATGTTCTTCAACAAGGGTGACTTTGGCATTAAATAACACAAGAAGGTTTATATACCATTAAAAACAAAGAAACCAAACTGCCAACATCTATCGCCTCTTGACATACGATTCCTGGCAAAAATTATGGAATTTGCATACTTAAACGATATTCATATTGTTTTTTGTTTTTGTCTTACAATGAATTTGCATTAAAATGATTTTTACAATAAAAATGTATTATCTTGACTATGAAAATACATTGGAAATGATTTCTTCTATAAAATGCACTGGAAATGATTTTTACCAAAACTCCAGGCAAAAATAATAGAATTAGCACACGTTGAGGATGTTTTTTACCTAGTTTTTTTTTTTTCATGTAACAGTAAATAGACTAATAACAAATAAGATGCCATTTTTATTTATTCAAAGCTGAACTTTGTAACTTCATAAAGTATTCCTTAAACAAACGAGATTAAATTATTTGAAGTAATCGTATCTCATTTTTTCGAGCCCTGTTAAAGAAAATATTATGGAATAATACAATATCGAGGGGGGAAAATGATGAAATTGACAAAAAATTATAATTAATACTTAGTTCCCCAACCCCTCTCCTTGAGCTTTTATAACAGCCCTTAATAATTGCAGACATGGATTTCATTAATTCAAAGCAATATTCTTAATGAAAATTGTTCAAACTTCCCGAATGGCAGTTAATAAACCTTTTTTGATGGATGGAGCCTTTTCATGGACCATTTAAAAAATCCAATATGAATTTTCAATTGGATCCTTTGCTCTGTGACGATACATAATCATCCTGAAAAATAGCTTCATCATCATAAAATCAATTTTCTATCGATTAAATGAGAACATTATCTAGGATTTCAATGTAAACAAGTGCATTGATTGTTGAGGTAATGATTGCCATATCCCCTGGTCCTTTAAATGACATCCTACACCATATCATGAATGACTTGGGAAATTTACTTTTTCTTCAATCACCTTTATTTCATTCCAACAGAACTTGATAAAATTCCAAGAATCATCATCTTGACCAATGCCGTTTATTGATTCATCAATGAATATTTTTTCCATCCAATTGTCCATAATTGTTTGTGCTGTTTTTTTTTGGCTTTTCCCTATGTAAATCCCATTTCATTTAGGTGATTTCTAACAGCCACAAACATTGAATCCATTTTTCATTTATTTGTTATACATTTTCTATTTTCAAGACATATTGCTTCGAGTGTTCTACCTTGATACTTCTATGTTCTTCGTAGTCTACCTCTGTGGTTTTCTTTTTTTAACCATTCCATTTATTGCACCAAATTTTTGATTCAGCTGATGGGAAACAACCAACGTCTTTCACCACACACCGTTGTGAACTGCTTTCTTCAATGAGTTTTACGATCCTTTCCATTGCTTCAATAGGCAGTTTTTTTTTTCTTGAAGCCACGTTTCCTTTCAATTAGGTATACCGAGATTCTTGCTGAGGTCTTCAAGAACTGTCTTTTAATTGTAGACCGATTTATATATCAAGGTTTCAGTTGGTATTTGATTTAGGAACGCAAATTACAAGAACATTTCAAAATTGTTTTTTCAAAATTGGGTTATTCCATAATATTTTCCTTTTTATTGCTTGGAAAAAATTATCCTATCAATTTAAATACTTTAATCTATTTTGTTTAGGGAATATTTTTATGAACCCAGAATATTCAGTTATTAGATAAAAATGTTTTGTATCGAATCTGTTATTTGCTTATTTAGTGTTTGATAAAAAAAATCTCGGTGAATATTCTCTAAATGTAATAATTTAATAATTTTTGGCCGAGATAGTCTCGCAATTATCTCTTGAACATAAACTATTATAAAGTAATGAATAATAAGTACCGGAAATGAAAATTGTCACGTCGGAAACACGCATGTGCAAGATTTTTTTTTCGCGGTAAAATTATTAATCACTGCACCTAAAATAATTAGCCTAATTTCATGCGGGGTGAGATAATTCCTCTTGTTTTAGTTTCGGTGATTAATTAATGGTAATTTCTCTGGTGATAGAAAGAAAGGAGATAAAGATTATTCAAATTTGACACCAAGGAGGTTGCGGTAATCTTTTAATAGAGTATAATAGACATTTACGAAGCTTAGCTTAATTTGGTGTTAGGAAGATTGGGCTAATCTTTTAAGGCAAAAGGGCTTTGGAAATCATTATTTGAAACCTTGGATTTATACCCAGGTTAGAACACTGATCGCTAGCACATTATCAAAAATGGGGGTGCGCTTAGTGTAATGGTTATCTTGGTTCCGTTTCTTTGTTTAAAGGCATATCAACCTACGTGGCTTATCTAATGTCAAAGCCATCCTTGTAGAAGGACAGTTATGGTGCTGTTTAACCCATAGTTAGGAGAATAAGGGAATTCATAACTTTCCCGAAAGTAAATGTAATAACACGACAGGAGTTCGAACTCGCTCAACACGATATGACAGTCCAGTAAATTAACTACTAAGTCATGAGAACTCTCCCTCTTTATCGTCGTAGGAAATTAACCAAGTCATCTAGGGATTTAGAAATGAAATCTCTGAATAGCCGTAAATAGAGAACATTTAAGCGATAGAAATTTTCATAATCAAAACAAGTTGATCTCCATTTTGCAGATTTTCTTTTAGTATAAAAATAATCAAAAATAATCTATAAACGGAAAGGGCTTTTTCATTTCTAAATCCCAAGGTGTCATTCGGGAAAGCTGGTAATAACACAAGTGAAACAAATTTAGCAATCCTGCGGGGACAACAGGCACAGAAGTACTTAATCAAGGCACCAGCTGAGAATCAAACTCACTAGTCTGCTAGATTAGCTTGTTAACCATTACCTTACGCTTGGCGTGCAAATGCAACATGTTGTAGTGTAATAATTACCAAATTGATCTCACATATTATTACTATTGAATAATGTGTACGACTATCACTGTAGGCTTCTTCTTTGTAAAAAGAGGACAGATTCATGCCTTTTCTTCGAGTGCCCCTTCAGAACTGCATGAATCCATCTGTTCTCCATCATAGCTATGAGTAAATAGTAGGGCAGATTAAGCTCTTTAATCTTGTTTGTTTGTTTGGGTTTTAGCGTAGATCAATCATTGTTGGTTATTAAATGCCAAATCCTCTTTATTATTATAAACTATATATAATTTGTAAACATATTTTGTAGATAACATTTTAAACGTGCCTGAGCTCATTTTATTTTTGGCACACACTTACGAGGATCATTAAATAAGTTTCCAGACTTTCTTTCGTATGGGAACTTTTATTGATAGTACTCACATGAAACTCTAGTCCCCTTGAAGTAATGTCCCCGGCTGCAATGCACTTGTTGTACCGTTCCAACAACTTCTGGAAGGCCCCATGGAAGTCCTCTTGCGTGAGCGTGTCAATGACCTTCGTCACAGCCTCTTTCATCTCCTCAATAGTCTCATAACGACAGTCTCTGAGCTTTGGGAATAAGCAAAAGTCACAAGGAGCAAGGTCTGGACTATAGGGAGGCTGAGGAACTGTCTTGATGCCCATCTTGGTCAAACAGTCTGTGACAAGGATGGAGTTGTGGACTGGTGCATTGTCCTGGTGGAAATGCCACTGACTCGATACACCAGTCCACAACTCCATCCTTGTCGCAGACTATTTGACCAAGATGGGCATCAAGACTGTTCCTCACCCTCCCTATAGTCCAGACCTTGCTCCCTGTGACTTTTGGTTATTCCCTAAGCTCAGAGGCTGTCTTTATGAGACTATTGAGGAGATGAAAAAGGCTGTGACGAAGGTCATTGACACGCTCACACAAGAGGACTTCTATGGGGCCTTCCTGAAGTTGTTGGAACAGTACAAGAAGTGCATTGCAGCCGGAGGAGATTACTTCGAAGAGGACTAGAGTTTCATGTGTGTACTATCAATAAAAGTACCCATACGAAAAATGTCTGGAAACATATTTAATGATCCTCGTATGTCGTATAGCCATAAAGATATCAATCACAACAGTAATACAAATACAGGTGGACCCTTTCGTTTCGGATACGAACGGGTTTACTAATTTCTGGCTTCGGTCCATGGCGACACGAAGAGAGAGACACAATTCTTAAAAGCCTATGCTAACCAAACTATACTGACATCAACCCAGCGCACGACGTATCTTGTGATGTTTAAGATGTCAATTCATCTCTGCTGGTCGAGATCCGGAAAACTCAACTGCATGCCTCAATGGTAGAAAACTCAACTGCTGTCTTTTCAAAATCCTCAAATTCTCAGGACCCTCTCCTCTTGGCATGACGTCATTCACACTCCAGTCTCATTTCCTGTCTGGGGTTTTATTATGACAGATGATTGTCATATCATTTATGCGCAGGCGTAAGACTGCACCATGTGACTATGCACCTAGACTAAGAGACCCGAGTAGTTCAAAGCCTTACCGAACTAAATAATAAAATATAATTAACGAAAAATGATTGATATAAAAAAAATCATTGCCTTAATTATATAACAATTATTCAAAACTTGAAAAATGGATTAACTGTTCACCACCGGTTTTGTTTTGTTTTCGGGTCAGACAGGCGAAATATACCGACGCCTCATTTCTTCCGATCCATCTGCCAAGCAGCACCTCCTCATTAAAATTACTGTGGGTATGTGCAGATGGGACGCTCTAAAATATACCGATGAAACTGGTAGTTTTTGTGATTGTCTTTAATCTACCTACATCTTATTTGCATGTGCAATGAATACAAGTTGATGCTGTTTTGAAGAAATTCTGAAAGCAGCATCCCACAAAACAGTAGTTGCACAGCCACTGACCTCCCATCTCACAAGACAAGACGAACAAGACATGCTGGGCAATGCTGAAGAAGTTAGGACGAACTCATAAGCAACGTTTTTGTATTGGCTTCTGCACATGGACACAACTGTATTGGCCAGCCAGCAAAAACTTATATTCATCGTCTCTATATGGACACTGGGTGCCGGCTAAGGGACTTACAAGAGCGATGATCGATTGAGATAGATGAAGTGAGAGGGTCAAAGGAATCCGTGCTGTCGATACGCCTTGATGATGATGATGATGCTTCTATGTCATATTCTTGGTTGGGCCGAGAATTTTCCGTCATAAAGTCCTAGTAAATAAATTCAATCATACATTTTCTATTATACATTTTTCAAATAACTTTTCTTCAACCTACAAACATAGCAAAGACATTTCATTTTATGAATTTGGCTAACGAGGAGCAAATTAAGGCCAATACCCAGTTTCAAGAGGTATTCTTCACAAAAGGAATGTTCCTATTTAAGGAGAACACCAAAGAAACTGGCGAATTTTTATCAGTAATCCAACGTGGAATCCTTCTCAATTGGCGGGGACCTCTTGTCGTAGTGGTTAACGAGCTGGATTGCGACATTGTAGTAAGCGAGTTCGAACTCCAGTCACAGAATTAAATTCGATTTCAGAATAATACCCAACCAGGACGACTTAAGCATCAAATAACCCACAAAGGTTGATATGCCATTAAATAAAGCCAAACCAAAAAGAACTTGTGCCACTTTTGAACCTGATGAAAAGAAAGAAAAATACCTTCAATGTATCCACCCCCCCATTATAATGACTCAAATATCAACATTTTCTTTTAATGTATTTTTCTCTCTTTTTTATTTCAACTCTGCAAAGTCAAATTTTATGACAAATATTTTATCCCATTCTTTCTGTTACGATGCGCGAAATAAGAACGTAAATCCAAATGGAACAAAGTCACCTTACGCATTCGTTTCTTGCAAAAGCATTCCCTAGACAATCGCCAGTCGTTGGATATGGTTTTACATTATTCATTTCAACTTGATTTAATTAGCTGAAAACCCACCCAATGGACTGGATTTTAAGTCATGTAAGCTGGCCATAAATTCATCCTTTCTACTTTTTATTGCAGCAATAAACACAGGCATAACATAAAACTCTGCTTTTGAGAGGACTCATAACTTGGTAGACGTCGTCGAGAGGTTAACGCTTATACAACGCGTGGTCATTATACTACTTACATAAATACAACAGCATAATCTTTGAAATCTTGATTTTTTGGTGTCCGTAAAAATCACGGAAAAATGTTTAATTTTTGTTTTTGGCTTGGAGTTTAATGTCTACTTTATACGTTGAAACTAAAAAGATATAGATATGATTTAAAGTAACAAAGTCAGGGACCAGTTTAACATGACACTTTCATTGTAGATCCTTAATAAAAACTTTTGAAAAATCTGATTTTTTCAAAAACTGATTTGCTAAATACTTGTTCTGGAGTCCCATTAGCAACACTTCAAAATTTGAGGGCCATGTCTTTTGTCATCTTTGAGTTATGAGATGACAGACAGACAGACACAGACACACACAAAAACACGAAAAAAAGTAAATAAAAAACAATAAAAAAGTAACAACAAACAAACAAACTAGATAATTGTACAATAATCCGTTAAAGAAATGGAGGATGACCGTCACATTCAAAGGGTTAAACAAACATTCTTTATTTCCCTAATTACATTCTGCGCATGCGTGCATTGTTTGTTTTTGTTTTTGTTTTAAAAATGTATTGCCATTTTTTCGGTTTAAAGTCTTTCATTATACGATATCTTTTTTCTACAAGTCATAATATATATTCAGATGTAGAATGTTAAAATATCTTTATATACATATTTACCAACTCCTCCGCTCGGACAGGATATGACACAAGGTCAATTTTTTAAGCGGAGTTTAACAGGTTTGAATTCAGAATTTTCCTTCTCCTAGACTGGTTGCCTTACTAGTCTGTAGAACCTAGTCTGCCCTACTGTTTACCCATAGCTGGAGGGAGAATAATTGGATTCATACCTTTCCCAAGGGTATTAGTGCTATGTGAAATGCAATTAGCCTGGTCCAGGATTTGAACTCGTGTCGTTGTGTATATATCCTACGACGATAACCATTACACCACGGGCACATGTTTATATTTGCCTTGTTAGCATAATTCTTTGTGCATAACACGCACTCATGTATAACACGTGCTTTGAACTATGAAATTTTGTAGAAAAAAAATCTTCATTTATAATAGGCATGAGCTGTTTAGAATTTATAGCCTCTAAATTTAACTTTATCATTTGTTCAACTAACGAATAAAAATAACTTATATAGTTTACACAATGTTTTGAAATATAAAACTTACAGTGAGAGTCTCCTTGGCAGAAGTGAGTTCAAGCCCCGTTCGCGCTATTACGTTCACTTTTGGACTAATACCCTTGCGAAAGAAAACACCTTATTCCCCAAACAATTGTTTAAATAGTATCACTCACCCTTCTACAGGGATGGCTTTAAATAACACTCAAACGTTGATATGCCTTTAAACAAATAAAAAAACATTACGCAGTATTAAGGACAATTGCCCAGGCATGTTCTTATAAAAATTCAATAAGCTTGTTATAAAAAGAAAAAGAAAAAGACTAACGTTAGTGAAAACAAGATTCTAAACAAGCACACATTCCAGCGGATATTTCTTTGTCCCGGTTTAAAACAGATTCCAGTTCTTCTTCTTCTTCTTCTTCTTCTTCTTCTTCTTCTTCTTCTTCTTCTTCTTCTTCCTCATTAAAATTACTGTGGGTATGTGCAGATGGGACGCTCTAAAATATACCGATGAAACTGGTAGTTTTTGTGATTGTCTTTAATCTACCTACATCTTATTTGCATGTGCAATGAATACAAGTTGATGCTGTTTTGAAGAAATTCTGAAAGCAGCATCCCACAAAACAGTAGTTGCACAGCCACTGACCTCCCATCTCACAAGACAAGACGAACAAGACATGCTGGGCAATGCTGAAGAAGTTAGGACGAACTCATAAGCAACGTTTTTGTATTGGCTTCTGCACATGGACACAACTGTATTGGCCAGCCAGCAAAAACTTATATTCATCGTCTCTATATGGACACTGGGTGCCGGCTAAGGGACTTACAAGAGCGATGATCGATTGAGATAGATGAAGTGAGAGGGTCAAAGGAATCCGTGCTGTCGATACGCCTTGATGATGATGATGATGCTTCTATGTCATATTCTTGGTTGGGCCGAGAATTTTCCGTCATAAAGTCCTAGTAAATAAATTCAATCATACATTTTCTATTATACATTTTTCAAATAACTTTTCTTCAACCTACAAACATAGCAAAGACATTTCATTTTATGAATTTGGCTAACGAGGAGCAAATTAAGGCCAATACCCAGTTTCAAGAGGTATTCTTCACAAAAGGAATGTTCCTATTTAAGGAGAACACCAAAGAAACTGGCGAATTTTTATCAGTAATCCAACGTGGAATCCTTCTCAATTGGCGGGGACCTCTTGTCGTAGTGGTTAACGAGCTGGATTGCGACATTGTAGTAAGCGAGTTCGAACTCCAGTCACAGAATTAAATTCAATTTCAGAATAATACCCAACCAGGACGACTTAAGCATCAAATAACCCACAAAGGTTGATATGCCATTAAATAAAGCCAAACCAAAAAGAACTTGTGCCACTTTTGAACCTGATGAAAAGAAAGAAAAATACCTTCAATGTATCCACCCCCCCCATTATAATGACTCAAATATCAACATTTTCTTTTAATGTATTTTTCTCTCTTTTTTATTTCAACTCTGCAAAGTCAAATTTTATGACAAATATTTTATCCCATTCTTTCTGTTACGATGCGCGAAATAAGAACGTAAATCCAAATGGAACAAAGTCACCTTACGCATTCGTTTCTTGCAAAAGCATTCCCTAGACAATCGCCAGTCGTTGGATATGGTTTTACATTATTCATTTCAACTTGATTTAATTAGCTGAAAACCCACCCAATGGACTGGATTTTAAGTCATGTAAGCTGGCCATAAATTCATCCTTTCTACTTTTTATTGCAGCAATAAACACAGGCATAACATAAAACTCTGCTTTTGAGAGGACTCATAACTTGGTAGACGTCGTCGAGAGGTTAACGCTTATACAACGCGTGGTCATTATACTACTTACATAAATACAACAGCATAATCTTTGAAATCTTGATTTTTTGGTGTCCGTAAAAATCACGGAAAAATGTTTAATTTTTGTTTTTGGCTTGGAGTTTAATGTCTACTTTATACGTTGAAACTAAAAAGATATAGATATGATTTAAAGTAACAAAGTCAGGGACCAGTTTAACATGACACTTTCATTGTAGATCCTTAATAAAAACTTTTGAAAAATCTGATTTTTTCAAAAACTGATTTGCTAAATACTTGTTCTGGAGTCCCATTAGCAACACTTCAAAATTTGAGGGCCATGTCTTTTGTCATCTTTGAGTTATGAGATGACAGACAGACAGACACAGACACACACAAAAACACGAAAAAAAGTAAATAAAAAACAATAAAAAAGTAACAACAAACAAACAAACTAGATAATTGTACAATAATCCGTTAAAGAAATGGAGGATGACCGTCACATTCAAAGGGTTAAACAAACATTCTTTATTTCCCTAATTACATTCTGCGCATGCGTGCATTGTTTGTTTTTGTTTTTGTTTTAAAAATGTATTGCCATTTTTTCGGTTTAAAGTCTTTCATTATACGATATCTTTTTTCTACAAGTCATAATATATATTCAGATGTAGAATGTTAAAATATCTTTATATACATATTTACCAACTCCTCCGCTCGGACAGGATATGACACAAGGTCAATTTTTTAAGCGGAGTTTAACAGGTTTGAATTCAGAATTTTCCTTCTCCTAGACTGGTTGCCTTACTAGTCTGTAGAACCTAGTCTGCCCTACTGTTTACCCATAGCTGGAGGGAGAATAATTGGATTCATACCTTTCCCAAGGGTATTAGTGCTATGTGAAATGCAATTAGCCTGGTCCAGGATTTGAACTCGTGTCGTTGTGTATATATCCTACGACGATAACCATTACACCACGGGCACATGTTTATATTTGCCTTGTTAGCATAATTCTTTGTGCATAACACGCACTCATGTATAACACGTGCTTTGAACTATGAAATTTTGTAGAAAAAAAATCTTCATTTATAATAGGCATGAGCTGTTTAGAATTTATAGCCTCTAAATTTAACTTTATCATTTGTTCAACTAACGAATAAAAATAACTTATATAGTTTACACAATGTTTTGAAATATAAAACTTACAGTGAGAGTCTCCTTGGCAGAAGTGAGTTCAAGCCCCGTTCGCGCTATTACGTTCACTTTTGGACTAATACCCTTGCGAAAGAAAACACCTTATTCCCCAAACAATTGTTTAAATAGTATCACTCACCCTTCTACAGGGATGGCTTTAAATAACACTCAAACGTTGATATGCCTTTAAACAAATAAAAAAACATTACGCAGTATTAAGGACAATTGCCCAGGCATGTTCTTATAAAAATTCAATAAGCTTGTTATAAAAAGAAAAAGAAAAAGACTAACGTTAGTGAAAACAAGATTCTAAACAAGCACACATTCCAGCGGATATTTCTTTGTCCCGGTTTAAAACAGATTCCAGTTTGGAGAAAAGAAGTAACTAAGTTTTTGTCATCCTGTCTCAAATATGGTGAGGCAAGTGGCCGAAGCAACAACAGGTCAGTACTTCTAGATTATGAAGAAAGAGAATGCGACCTTCGTGTCTTCATTTATATTAGACTCGGTCGAAATGTCAACGCTATGGTGTCACCATCAAGTGGATATAAGTAGAATCTCTTTGGCAGACTTGGTAGGTAATATCATTAAGCTTAGCTTAGCTTGGCACAAGGTTAAAACTATGGGACACATTGTAAGAAACGAATTCTCAAGCAATGGCCCGTTAGTCAGACTCGTTAACCATCACACTACTCAAGGCGTCCAATGTATAAAGAAGCTACATGGTACCTCGAGTTCAACAAAGAAAAATAGCCGTCATTGGGGTTTAGAATATACTGACTGTATCCCACCTGCAGAGGGGTAAAACCCACTTCCACAGAAGGGGAGTCCTGGGTATGACACTAAACTGAATGTGATAGCGAGGCTCCAATTCGGGAGGACTGGGGAGGGTGGTGTAACCCTTAACTGGCCTTACTCCCAGGTCCACACTGACCCGGAGTGGTTGTAGCTGCTGAAGTCCCATCTAAAGGTCGTTTAAAAATATTTTGTCTTCGACTGAACTGTGCGTAAAAAAAATGATAATAATTCATATTCGACTGAAATGTGTGGAAATAAAAAATTCCTCATCGACTGAACTGTGGGAAAAATTAATTTGGACTCGACCGAATTGTGTTTAAAAATCATATTCGACTGAACTGTGTGCAAAGAATAATTTGGATTCGACTGAAATGTGTGCAAAAAAAAAAAAGAAAAAGAAAAAGAAAAAGATCATATTCAACGGATCTGTGTGCAAAAAATAATTTGGATTCGAGTGAATTGTGTGAAAAAAGATAAATTTGACGAAATTGTGTCCAAAAAGTAATTTGGATTCAACTGAAATATGAGCAAAAAAAAAAAAAAAAAAAAGAAAAAAAATTTATATTCGATTAAGCTGTGTGCAAAAATAATTTGGATTCAGCTGAACTGAGTGCAAAAAACAATTCATATTCGATTCAACAGTGTGCAAAAAAATTTGGATTGGACTGAACTGTGTGCAAATAAAAAATAATTCATATTCGAATACATTGTGTGTAAAAATAACTTGTTTTTGACTTAACTGGGGACAAAAAGATAACGGAATTGTGTGGGAAAAAAAAAAAGAAATTCCGATTCGACTGAACTTTGGGCAAAAAAATAGTTTCGATTGGACTGAACTGTATGCATACAGTTCAGTTGAATCTAAATTATTTTTTGCATACAGGAAAAAGTTTTCAATATTATATGCATACGATTTGGAAAGCATCACTTGAGTGAGGAATGACATTCTGAGTGATAGTGAACACGACAAAATAGTTGAGACCCATTTCTTCAGCTAATTATAAATTATGAAGTTCAAACTATCATTTTAATCCATGAAGTTTATGCAATCATGTTAAACTATGAAGCTCAATTAATCTTCTTAAACAATGAAGTTCTTGCAATCAGTTGAAACAATGATGTTCAAGAAATCATTCTAAACTATGAATTTGAATCAATCTTTTTAAACTATGAAATTCAAACTATCATTTTGATCCATAATATCTTAATTGATTCGATTGTAGAATTTACAATAAAATTTGACTGATGGATTTTTTGGTCGGCAATTGGAAACATTTGAAAGGATAAACTTCTTCTTCTTCTTCTTCTTCTTCTTCTTCTTCTTCTTCTTCTTCTTCTTCTTCTTCTTCTTCTTCTTCTTCTTCTTCTTCTTCTTCTTCTTCTTCTTCTTCTTCTTCTTCTTCTTCTTCTTCTTCTTCTTCTTCTTCTTCTTCTTCTTCTTCTTCTTCTTCTTCTTCTTCTTCTTCTTCTTCTTCTTCTTCTTCTTCTTCTTCTTCTTCTTCTTCTTCTTCTTCTTCTTCTTCTTCTTCTTCTTCTTCTTCTTCTTCTTCTTCTTCTTCTTCTTCTTCTTCTTCTTCTTCTTCTTCTTCTTCTTCTTCTTCTTCTTCTTCTTCTTCTTCTTCTTCTTCTTCTTCTTCTTCTTCTTCTTCTTCTTCTTCTTCTTCTTCTTCTCCTTCTTCTTCTTCTTCTTTAATTTTTCCCCGTCGTTGCCTTTCTCTAATAGATTCTCAAACGACCACATTGGTTACCGAACGATATAGTCTATATCAGAGTTCGGCGCCATATTTATGACTAAACAGACAACACAGGTGAAACAAGGTGAATGTCTTGTGACTATTTCAAATGCTCTTTTTCAACGGCACCTGTAATTTAACAATTTCCTTTGATCAAACAAATTCTCACATTTTTTTTTGTCTTTGTGTCCGTCATGTAATGGCATATGTTTTGTCATTTTAAGAGGGACAAAAATAATTCAATTTCAGCCTCATTGTGATGACGTCATAACAATATTGTTGATAACAGACATTAAACACGACGCTAAAAAGAAAGAACACGTGCATGTATAGCTAATTGTAAGAGCTAAGAACTAAAGGTCCAAAATTTTATTATGATTTCTCGACCGTTTAGTCTCTTATTAGTTCAACACAAAATATGAAAAAGCTGAGAAGAAAAAAAGAGACTTTTTGTAGCATAGTCAGCGACGATCGTTATGTCGGTGATTGCTAATTGTTGGATAGGAAGGAGAAAAAGCCCCAAACCACACAAAAAAAACTCATCTCAGACGTTAACCCCTCATTGCTTTATTCTTTCGGTTCAGTGTCTGAGACCGTTGAATCGGAGGAAATGGATCACGGACACAACGTGTAACTCGGTTCTTTGTTCTTCTAGGAACAGGACTCTTTTCGTATCTTTGATTCGTTTTTCGTTCTCCACCAACGCAAATATTAATCTCTTCGCACCCCAGCCACCAAAAGGGGGAAAAACCTTACCTCCACTCCTGTCTCGAGTGGGGGACATTGTCAGGCCAGCTCCCGTTACCACTTAGATGGCTATCACTAGTGATCTCGGCAAGAGCTGGCCTGGAGAGTAAGATCAAAGATATCTTGTTACACCTAGCCCTCTGGATGAGATGTTGAACTTTGTTAATTCGTCTTTCTTCCAACGGTTGGCTTTTTGATAACTTATCTAATCGTGCCTCAGTCGTCTTGATCACGTGACTCATTCTTTTTGCGTTGTAAAAACTGTATTCTTAAAATCTGTAACATCCGAGGGTTTTTGTTTATGAGGAGTTCATTTATTGCAATCAAACAATTATTTACAAAATAAGAATGTCTAAAACATACATTTTGAAAGAAACCCAATCTTATCTTTTTTAAAATTTCTCAGATATTAATTAGATATTAGTCGTCAATTTCTAAAATTAATTCTTCAACTCGAATAACTGATAATAAATGATAATGTCTAATTTAAGAAATAAACGGTGATGCTTAAATATGTGATGGAAAGTCCGGAAACGTTTTATTCATAAATCTTTGGGTGTTTCTATTAGAACACTGTTATTGTAGAATGCGTTTTTAAAAATTCTTTTTTATGATCATGAATTTGCATCTCCGTAAAAATTAGGATCATTTGAGAGTTAATGTTGTTCTACAAGTATTTAGCATTTGTCATCCATAGATTCTGTGACTGTAGCTCAGTCGCCAACTTTACTTTTTACTTATATATATATAACCTGGCTAAAAGTCTGTTGCTTATTCGGTTTTTCGTTGGTATTGAGCATTTTTTCAATATTTAATCTATTGCCACTCACGCAGTTTTTTTTTCGATGAAGTCAGTATTTTGACTCATCCATTTTCTATTCCTTTTTTTTTTCGAAGATTAATTATATATATATATATATATATATATATATATATATATATCCCTGGACAAAAATATAAGACCACCCTCAAAAATGAAAAAAAGGATATTGTATACAATTTTTAAATAATGAAAATCAGATATATGAAAAGTAAGGCATAAAGACAATAATATTTCAAATGTAAAGAAATTTCAATTCATTTTTATATGTATATTAGCATTTATGCTTAATTCTAAAATTTTGTTTCGACATAAACATGAATATAGGAGGTGCCCGTGGTGTAATGGTTATCGTCGCAGGAATTGGACACGGCGATACGAGTTCAAATCCTGGACTGATTGCATTTCACATAGCACTAATACCCTTGGGAAAGGTATGAATCCAGTTATTCTCCCTCCAGCTATGTGTAAATAGTAGAGCAGACTAGGTTCTTCAGCCTTGGTGAGGCAACTAGTCTAGGAGAAGGAAAACTCTGAATTCAAACCTGTTAAACTCCGCTTAAAAAAAAATTGACCTTGTGTCATATCCTGCCCGAGCGGAGGGGTTGGGTAAATATGATAAACATGAATATAAATATGAGCAGAACTATAGAATATAAAGGCAAATTTTTTATTCAATATTTTATAGATCCACCGTTAGTTTTGATAACCTCCAAAAAAAATCGGCTACGGGAATACTATCAATTAGTTTCTGAAGTTGAACCGGAGGTATCTTTTTTCCATGCGTTTGTGAGTTTAGAAATTGCTAAGTACTGTCGACCTCCTTCATAAACTTTTGGAACAATCAATCCCCCAAAAAGTTTCCCATAGGATTGAGGCCTGGAGAGCACGCTGGGTGGTCAAGAAATCTTATTCTTTTTGTTCAAACAAGTATTTCTTTGTTATTGATGCATTGTGGATAGCAGCATTATCTTGCTGAAAAATCCATTCTTCTCCACATAGATGATGCTCTTTTTGTGTGACAGATAAATCATTTAGCATCTTTACATAATCTGCTGCTTTTTGTCGACCACAGACAAATTGAAATTTAAGTTTTCCTGAATTTGAGAAGCCTCCTCCCCCCTCATATCCACTTGGTTTTGTTGAGTAATTCTCTTCTGGAAAATGTTTTGCGCGCCAGTACCTCTGAAAGCCATCTTGACCGTCTAAATTGAATATATTTTCGTCCGAGAAAACAACTTTTTGCCATTCTTCAGCACTCATAGTTTGATATTGACGAACATATACCAGTCGTTTCTCTTTGTGCTTCATAGTTAACCTTGTACGATGAATTCTTTTCTTATGCTTTATTTTTTTCGTTGTTTAAATACCTTCTAATTGTTCTTGAACTGTAAGGAGCATCCACAAGAGATTTCAATATTTTTGATGTTGACAAAGTTTTCTTTTTACTTCACGAACAATTCTTCTCTTGAATTGTGGTGATAATTTTTCTGGTCTGCCAGTCGGTTTTCTTGTTCCATACTTATTTGGACTTTTCAATTAATTGCAGATAACAGTTTAACTACGTCGTTAGGCCTTCGAAATTTCTCTCTGAGATTTTCCGACTCTTTTCAGAGCTGTAATCTCGCCTTTCTCAAATTCAGATAATTTAATTCCTTTAGCCATTTATGTTTTTAGTATTTCAAGTATTACGGTTTTAGTACCTTTTATATTACGTAGATTGTAGATAATAAATTTTCACTTGAATCAAGTCTTTTTTCTTTAGGTTTTATTGGTGGTCTTATATTTATGTCAAAAATAAATTCTAAAATTTAGCATAAATGCGAATATACATATAAAAAAGGAATTGGAATTTCTTCTTATTTTGAATTTAAATGTCTCTTAACTTTATCTTTCAAATATTTGATTTTCATAATTTAAAAATTGGAAACAATATCTTTTTCTTCACTTTTGAGGGTGGTCTTTTGTCAAAGAATGTATATATAACTAATAAATTCGGAGAACTTAAAATACAAATAAAAATAGATTATTTAAAAAATAATAGATTTGTTTCTTTTCTAGTGACATGATTTTATGATATAAGTATAAATTTAGCTTCTACTTAAATTATTTTATTTATTTAAGGATGTATCATCTTATTTTTTCATTGACAGATGATGTATCGATTCATTATTGTATAAATTTATATATAGTTTTAAGGATATAACAATAAAAGTTGGATTTCTTTGGTTTTAATGGCAGATCAACCTTTGGGGATTATTTGTTGCCAAAGCCATCCTTGTAGAAGGACAGCAGTGCTATTATTTAACCCATTACAAGAGGGATAAGAGGGTTCATGCCTTTCCCAACCGTATTAGTCTGAAAGTGAACTAAAGAGCGTGACTGGATTCGAATAATTTTACTCTTGCAGTCCAGCATTTTAGCTTTTGTACACGTGGACCCCACCCACCATAACAAAAAACCTTATTCAACAAGTTTGTAATCTACCCCTGGCAAAAATTATGGAATCAACGCATAAACACAATGTTCAATAAGGTTTTTTTTATTTAGCAGTAAACAAACTAATAACAAAACATTCTGACTTCATAAAATATTTCCAAAAACCAAAAGAATAGATTAAATTATTTAAGTAAATGATATAATTATTTTCCCAAGCTATACAAAGGAAAATATTATGGAATAATCCAATCTTGGGGAAGAATTGCAGAACGATTTTGTAATTTGCATTCCTTAAAAAGATTCCATCTAATTGGTCAATAATTAAAAAATAATTTTTACAGACCTCAATAAGCAATTGGTCACACCTATTTTTTTAGGAAACACGACACATAAAAGAAAAGAAAAAAACAATTACAATAAACAAAAACAAAAACAAACAAGACAAAAAACAACGACAACAAGCAAATAAAAAAAACCTGTCAATTGAAATAATGCAAAGGATTTTAAAAAAAGGCAATTCATAATGTTGTGAAGCTAAAGACATTGATTGTTCCCAGTTGATTGTGCAGAAAATTTGGTGCAAATATTAAAATATAAAGGGAGTGGGGTGGTTGAAAATCCACCCTATTTCCTTAATATTTTTGCATTTGGAAAGAATATTGGTAGATACTATAAAAAGTATATTGATATATACTATAAAAAGTATATTGGTATATGCTATAAAAAGTATATAGGTATATACTATAAAAAGTATATTGGTATATACTATAAAAAGTATATTGGTATATGCTATAAAAAGTATATTGGTATATACTATAAAAAGTATATTAGTAGATACTATAAAAAGTATATTGGTAGATACTATAAAAAGTATATTGGTATATACTATAAAAAGTATATTGGTATATACTATAAAAAGTATATTGGTATATACTATAAAAAGTATATTGGTATATGCTATAAAAAGTATATTGGTATATACTATAAAAAGTATATTAGTAGATACTATAAAAAGTATATTGGTAGATACTATAAAAAGTATATTGGTATATACTATAAAAAGTATATTGGTATATACTATAAAAAGTATATTGGTATATGCTATAAAAGTTGTGGCCATAAAATTTAAGGCAATTTAGGATTTTAATCGGAAGGAATCCTAATTGATTTAATAGTTTAGCAACTCTTATAAATAGTAATCTCTTTGATCTAAAAAAAAAAGACTTTAGATGAATATTTAAAAAAACAAAAACAAACGTTTTTTCTTTCGTTTAACAATCTAAGTCGATTTTTTTTTTCTTAGAAAGTTACCATTCAGAACCACAGAACATAATGAAATGTCTTGTTATATTGATTGCATTAAAGAATACTTCTTCTTCTTGTGTATTATTCCTCTCTTAACACTCAAAAAGCCAAGAGATTTGAAGCATATTCTTTCATTGTTCAAATACGTATGACTAGTACTATATATTTTTCCATTTCTTGTTTATAAACAAGAAATGGAAAAATAGTGCAATCAATTGCGAGGCATACTCCTCTTTCGAGGGTGTGTCCTCCGATCACCGAATAGTCACGTCAAAAATACGACTAAGCCTACGAAAAAACGCCACACGAATACCGACCACCAAACACTATGACTGGGCCCTTCTCAACAACAGAGATATAAGAGATAAATATGCAGTAGAAGTGAGAAACAGATTCGAGATACTACAAGAGAAGACGGAAAAAGGTTCCCCAAATGACGAATATGAGAATTTCGTCAATGCGCACCTCGAGGCAGCTGCGAAGTGTATTCCAACAAAACCCAGAACTAAATATAGAATCCCTTGGGAAACGTTAGCAGTGAGAGAAAAACGTGCACTCGTGAAAACAGCCTCCAAAGAACCCAGCAAACACAAATGCCCGAAAACTAAAAACGGCACAATATCAATTAGCAGGCATATATATAAAGGAACAGACAGAATACATACAAAATCAGATAGATAAGATTAGAGACTCAGTGGAAGATAGGCAATCTAGGATAGCCTGGCAAACAATAAACGAAGTGAGGAGAAGGAAGAGTACAGTCAAAGCAAAACTGAAAGCTGCAAACCAACAGGAAAGAATAAAACTGTGGAAACAGCATTTCGAAAATCTACTAGGAAACCCACCGAAAGTTACACATGAACTAATCACCAGAATAATTAGTAAGCAATTGGACATTAAACTAGGACCGTTCACTCAAGAAGAACTCGACTCGGTTCTTAGAAAAATAAAAAAAAAGGAAAGCTTCAGGGCTGGACGAGATTCCCCTAGAAGTATGGAAGACCAGACAATTCGACGACATACTGCTCCGACACTGTAACGCAGTCTATAATCAAAATCCGATAGACAGATGGATTAAGGGATGCATCCTCCCCTTCCATAAAAAGGGGGACCTCGGATTAGCCAAAAACTACCGAGGCATAGTAGCCAAAATTTACAATACCTTACTACGAAACCGCATAGAACCCAAAATAGACAACATCCTTAGGAAAAACCAAAATGGCTTCCGAAGAAATAGATCCACGACCTCACAAGTATTGACCATCTGTAGAATCCTTGAGGGCGTACGGGCAAAAAACCTACAAGCGACATTACTATTTGTCGACTTTATCAAGGCCTTCGATTCCATTCACAGAGGAAAGATGAAACAAATCCTACTAGCATATGACCTACCTAAAGAAACCGTAGCAGCAATAACAATTCGCTATAGAAGCACAAAAGTGAAAGTACGTTCACCAGATGGAGACACAGAATACTTCGACATTGTAGCAGGAGTACTACAAGGAGACACGCTAGCTCCATACCTCTTTATCATCTGTGTAGACTACGTGCTTAGAGCATCGATTGATAAAATCAGAGCAAACGGCTTCGAGCTGACAAAGAAAAGAAGCAGAAGATACCCCGCAAAAACAATTACCGACGCCAACTACGCCGATGACATAGTGATACTGGCAAATACACCCAACCTAGCCGAAACACTACTGCATAGTTTGGAACGAGCAGCCGCCGGCATTGGCCTCCATGTCAATGCACACAAAACGGAATATATGTGCTATAATCGAACAGGTGAAATCTCCACACTAGACGGAACCCCTCTTAAACTAGTAGAAAAATTCACCTACCTAGGAAGCGGCGTCTCGTCAGCCGAAAAGGACATCGACACGCGGATAACGAAGGCATGGACAGCTATCAATAGGCTATCGATCATATGGAAGTCAGACTTGAGCGATAAAATGAAACGCAGTTTCTTCCAGGCAGCTGTCGTATCGATACTGCTGTATGGATGCACTTCGTGGACGCAAACAAAACGGCTGGAGAAGAAGCTAGACGGCAATTACATAAGAATGCAGCGAGCAATATTGAACAAATCATGGCGGCAACACCCCACAAGACACCAACTATACGGCCACCTACCAACCATCACGAAAACTATCCAAATTAGACGAACCAGGCATGCAGGACACTGCTGGAGAAGCAGGCACGAGCTCATAAGTGATGCATTCCTATGGACCCCCACATATGGCCGGGCAAAAGCAGGACGACCAGCTCGAACATACGTTCAGCAGCTATGTGAGGAGACGGAATGTGGCCTTGAAGACCTGCCAGAGGCGATGAACAATAGGGATAAGTGGCGAGAGAGGGTCAGGGATATCCGTGCTGGCGGCATGACTTGATGATAATGATGATGATGAGTACTATATATATATATATATATATATAAATAAGACTGTATATAAAATCAGATTGAGATTTTTCGCAATAAGAATATCAATGTGATTTTCCAACTACCAACCATTGTCGAGGGACAGAAGGTTGACTGCTTTAAATATCACATCACAACTGAACCAATGTCGCGGGACAGAAGGTTGACTGTTTTGAATATCACTGCAAAACTGAACCAATGTCGTGAAAAAAATGTCTACATCAACTGTGTGGTAGAGAAGACTCAGTGAAGCTGTTCATATGGCAGAACTGTTGTCAAGAAAGCATTGTTGAAGAAGCAAAACAAAAGGCTCTTATGGGCAAAGACAGACAACGACTGGATAATTGAGCTGTGAGATAAAAGTCCTTTGGATTGACGAATCAAAGTTCGAAATTTTTGGCTCAAATACCGACGGTCTATGTGCAGCAAAGAATCGGTGAAATATTTACTACCCCCTGGTATCACACCAACTGTAAAGCATGAAGTAGGCTCTGTTATGGTGGGGGTGGGCATTTGCCAGTTGCAAAGTGGGGATTTGCATCTGGTGTATGCCAAATTAAATCAGACCGGCTATCACAGCATGCTGCAGCATCACACGCCCTCCTCCTCCTCCTCTTCCTAAAATCGTTGTCCTGAGTATGAAACTAAATTGAATCTTATATTGAGATTCAAGTTCAGGAGATCTGAGAAATATGGAGTACTCCTTCATTGCCATTACTCCCAGATCCACTCAGATACGGAGTGGTAGCACTTGGTAGGGTTCAATTTTGGAGTAAAATAGATTTGTTTAAAAATGATTCATATTCGATAGGAATATGTGATTCGGTATAACTGTAAATCATTTGTATTAATAATAATTACTTGAAATTTTAATTGTTTACTAATGATTGTTATAATTAGTTTTTTGAAACCCTAAAACTGTGTGCAAACAAATTATTATTAGATAGAAGTAATTGCCTGAAACCAAATAATTATTAGTATTAGATAGGAATACTTGAAATTACATAACTATGCACAGATTATTTGTATTAGTTAGGAATACTTGATATCCTATAACTGTGTGCAAAAAAACATCCTCTAAATAAAGAATTGCACCAAAATGTAAATATAAATATACAATGAACGTAATTCCTCTCGTCATAAAAGAATTCTAGTCGGGTAGACATGCCGTCGAAATCAATCAACCAATCCAACTGAATCATTTTAACTATCGTTTTTGTAATAATTTATTTTCGATTTCTTTTTTCTTTTCTTTTTAATGATCGATTGTTTTATTAAATCATTCTTAGGTGCAACGGTTATCAACTTTGATTGTCAAACAAACTGGCAACGCTAACCTTATTGTAAATCGAACCACTCACCTTAAATGTTTACTAAAATTTTCCCCCCAAATATATTCATCAACGAAATGAGCAACTTACTTCATTAAAGTAAATCTTTATTTTTTTATTATAAAGTTCATATCTCATTAATTTTTTGTTTGGGACCATCATCACGTTGTGCTGATTGTATACAGTTCACTGACTCTCTCTCTCTCTCTCTCTCTCTCATCATCAGTGTCTATCATCCATCATCCCTGGCAGGTCCTCTAAACTGCATCATGTGTCCGCAAAGAGCTGTTGTATGTAAGTCTTTGCTGGTTGGCCAACACTGGTGTGTCCATGTGTAGGAGTCCATAAGAGAATGTTACTTATGAGATTATCCTTACTTAATCGGTGTGTTGTTAATTCACCAAATTTAAAGATCGAAATTGACAACACGTTATCTCAGACTGCTATTGGTCTAGTTGGTAGAGTGTTCACCAATGGCCCAAGAGACCGGTGTTCAATCCCTGGATGTCATACCAAAGACTCAAAAAAATGGCACTTGATGCCACATTGCTTAACACTCTGCTTTAAAAGGTATATATCAGATGTAAAGTGGAGCAATCTAGGGAAAGAAGTTGCGCTCTCCCCAACACCCCGGTGTAGTAGTTATGGAAAAGGGAGCCTTCGGGTCACCCTCGACTAAGGTCACCAACATATACATATATATATTTCTGTTATAACTATGTATTCTTCCCCGTAATCTTCGTGGATATTCTTAATATCTATCTATCTATCTATCTATCTATCTATCTATCTATCCGTGCGTGCGTGCGTGCGTGCGTGCGTGCGTGTATTTTCTTCCATCTTAAAGACTAAGATAATATCCAACAAACGGACTATTGGTTGCTTTCTTTACAGTTCAGCTTTAAAAAACCATCCTTTGACCTTTGGCGAATCACATACCAATTTAAAGAGATTTTTTTTTTAGTTTATTTCACCAAATTTGTATAAAATAATTTCAAACCAGACTTTTTGCCTCGTTTGATGATAATTGTCGCACGGACTGTGAAATGGGCGTGTGGGTGGGTCAGAATTTCTCGAAATCTGACCTTATCAAACAAAGATTGGTTTTAAGTCAATTTATTTTTAGTCTTTGCGCTCGGTTGCAATAAAATGGTTAATGAGCCAAATCTCTGTTTGCTTCTATCTGTTTTACCGCTCTCTGATTATTTTCTCTCTCTCTCTCTATATATATATATATATGTATATATATCAAATATGAGAACCGTCCTGATGGTCTTTTTAGGTAGATTTTTATCTGATTGTAGGCATTTATATTTCTCTCTGCTCAGTGTATTGAGCACTCTTACTGTATTCCGTCGGTGTTTTTTTTTTCTTTTGACTAGGCATTACGTTATTGCTTGATTATTTTCAACTAATACGTATGTTTTTAGTCTAATTTTTTTTCATGGAATTTTTTTCTCGTATATCAATTTGCATAATATTTTTTATTTGCAAATGGTATTATCTGGCTTTTTTCGTGCCAGAATTATAGAATAGTTATAAAAACTAATTATATATATATATATCATCTAGTCGTGCTGAGAGCATGGAGTCCCTTAAATCTCTCTTGCCATCTATCGCTATCAACAATCACCCCTAGTCGGTCTTCTAGACTGTATCCAGTGTCCGCGCAGAACTGATATAAGTTTTTACTGGTCTGCCAACACTGGCAAGTCCATGTGTAGGATTCCATAAGAGAACGTCGTTCACGAATTCGTACTTTCTTCTCCAGCAGTGTCTTGCATGCATTGTGAGTCTTACTAGGATGGTTTGTGAGATAGGAAGCAAATAGCAGTACAGCTGCTGTTTTGCGGGGTGTTACTTCCAAGATTTTTTCAAAGCAGCACGTAACCGTCTTGTGTAGTTCTCATCTAGCTTTTTCTTAACGTGTTTTGTTAACGTCCATTTGGTGCATCCATACAGTAGTACGAACACAGCCGCAGTTTGGAAGAAATTCAGTTTTATTTTATGGGAGAGATCAGATTTCCATATGATCAATTGCCTATCAATAGCATTCCACATCTTCGTGAGTCATTCGTTGACATCTTTTTCTATAGATGAGATGTTATTGCCCAGGTATGTGAACTGGTCTACTAATTTTAGACGCTTATCACTTAAAATGGAAATAACTCATTAGTTAAAGCACATGAATTCTGTTTTATTTGCGTTCAAGTAGAAGCCAATGCCTCCTGCTATTTACTTTAGGCTTTTTAGAGTAGGGCAGCAAATCCATTTGTTAAATGAAAATTATTATGTGGTATCCAAATGTCTTCAACTGACCTTTATAAATCTGTAGTGAAGACACCTGGCTAATAGGTTTTTTATGTGAGTGTGTGTTGGTGTGCTCGATTTCATGAGCGTTTCTTTATATTTTAGTTATTGATAAATTTTTATTCCGTCTGTCCTTTTATTATTATTTTTTTTATTTAACGACTATTTACATCTGGGTTCCCAGACAAAACAGTTCAATTTACTTTATTTTATTTGCTAAGTTTAGCTTAGCTTAGCACAAGGCTACAGTTGTGGAGATAGACAGTGAGGATCGAATTCACTTGGGAGACATCCAGGGTAACTAACATACAATCAGCTGAATCTATAAATAGGCTTATTCTGTTATGAGAAATTAGGTAACTTTTTTCTCTTAATGGGCCGTCATCTACAGTAAATGAATGAATAAAAAAGTCAAAAGATAAAAGTTACAGGTGAAAAATACTAGGTAAAAAGTTGACAATAATAGGTAATATGTATTATGCAATATATGATGCGAATCTTCAATGATGTAATTGTTAGTAAGTATTTGGCAGAAAGTAAAATGCAAGACATAAACTCAAAGTATCCAAAGGTAAAAAATGAATAATGGGTTATCGATAAAATTTGTTCGACGCAAACCAAACGAACAAACCTTGAGAAGTGGAATCTATAGTATTTCTGCTTTTTGACTGAGCATGACGATATTTCAAATATTGTATTGTGAGGTTGAAAGTACAGCGAGCTCTTCGCAAAGAGGCCAAAAGTGTGAGCGTAGCGAGCATGTCGTGAAGTGACCAAGCCGCCTGCAGGACCTAGCACAAAGTTATACTAAACGCGGCAAATTCACAAACTTGAATAAACTTAAGTGATTGCAGAAAAAACGGGACGAACCTATGAATCTGAAGTTTATGAAATCTCATCTAAAAGAAAATGAATATTAGAGTTAAAAATTTATCCAATATTCCGAATTAAATGATCAGTGAGAATGTTTCAAAGTCCAGAAGATTTAATCGGACTATAATTCTATTCGTGCATCCTTTCAAGTTCAACAAGAAAAAAAAAACAACATTTTTCAGTATTTTTTTTTATTTGAACTCATTAAATCCCCAAAATTAACGCATTTTTTTCGAATTTTTTTTACATTTTATAAAAGGTGCTCACTTTCATATTTTGATTCAATGTAAAAATGACCATTCATTTTCGGGACAGATATTATGGACAGCTATCGATAGGCTATCGGTCATATGGAAGTCAGACCTGACCGATAAAATGAAACGCAGTTTCTTCCATGCAGCGGTCGTATCGATACTGCTATATGGATGCACTACATGGACGCTAACTAAACGGATGGAGAAAAAGCTTGACGGCAACTACACAAGAATGCTGCGAGCAATATTGAACAGGTCCTGGAGGCAACACCCCACAGAGTAGCAGCTGTACGGCCACCTACCAGCAATCATGAAAACTATCCAAGTTAGACGAACCAGACATGCAGGACACTGCTGGAGAAGTAGGGACGAGCTCATAAGTAATGTACTCCTATGGAACCCTTCACATGGCCGAGCAGAAGGAGGATGACCAGCTCGAACTTACATACAGCAGCTTTGTGAGGATGCTGGGTGTAGCCCTGAGGACCTGCCAGAAGCTATGAACGATAGGGAGGGGTGGCGAGAGAGAGTCGGGGATATCCGTGCTGGTGGCACGACAAGATGATGATGATGATGATGATGATGATGATGATTAAAAGAATGGTCCCTCGACTTTCCGGAGAAAGAAAATAACTCGGTCTAGTTTGGTTTGCTTTGCTTTTATGGCATATCAACCATTGTTGGTTATTTAATGTCAGATCCTGTTTTTACATATATATTAAAAATATATGATTTGTAAAAACATTTTTTAGATACAAACAGTAAAAGGATCAAACAGTTCTATTTCTAACAATTCCCTTTAGCATAAATCACTTGTTTGCACCCAGTTTAAATGTCAGAATTCTATTTGACCCATAGATAGGACCCTATCAGGGGCTACTACTTCAGGCCAGAGTGGACCTGTGAGCGATGACATTAATGAGGTACTCTGCATTTCCCAAAACTCCAACATTACAAGAGCTTCACCATCAGATTGTTTAATGTCATATCAAGGACACTCGTTGCGAGGGAGGGAGTCTTATCCCACTGCAGAGATGAAGTTGGTATATTCAACAGCCTCAGTCGAATGGGCTTAAATAATTCCACTTGTCTGGTTCCTTGTCTTTACCAGCGTTAGCTGTTCTGGAAATGGGGGATCATTATACATTGAATTAAAATGTGAAAAGGAACCCCCTAATCATATGTAAAATAATTGTTTTTATCTTTCGAAAAATAAAAATTGCGATGAGTTTGAGGGTCTAATTAGTTCAACACACCAACACACACATAAAAGTTACATGAAAAAAATTTTTCCTGGTGAATTTTAACGGGTACAAGTATAAAATTTTACCCTATTTTGTTCAAATATTTCTTGTAAAATTACCAGATTTGAAGTATTTTGGGGATGGAAAAGCCAAAAATAAAAAAAACAAAGCAAAACAACAACAACAACAACAACAACAAAAAAAAACGTAAAATAAATTTCCATAAATAAAATGTTTGAAAACACATATAGTCAATTATGTGGACGACTTTGGAAGTAGAAGTTTTCATTTACAATCCTCAAAGTCTTGGGTGAAAAGTTAATCTTTTTCTTAAGATCTTAGAAAACCACCAAAAGGTTGAGTATTCGGTCTCATTGTTTGAAGTCTCGACAGTTGCCTTCTGTACCAGGCCAAAGGAAAAAAGCAAAAAAAAAAAAAAAGAAAAGAAAAAATGCTTGGTGTTTTTTTTTGTTTTTTTAAATACAAAACAACGAAAAAAAAAGAAGACCGACTGATCACACTTTAGTCAAAGAAGGAAAAAAGGTTGTACCATTCCTTCATAGAAATGTTGAAATGCAGCTCCCGTTCCCCATTCTTTGCCGCGGAGCAAATATCGACCCGCCATTTTCTTTTATGAAACGATATTTAATGGAATATTTTCCTGACGACTAAAGTTAATTATATGCTGAACAAATCTTGGAAATTGAAAAAAAAAGTGACTGTCAAGGTTGAATATCTGCCAGGGACAAAAGGAAGAAAACATCGCAGGTACATACTCTTCCTCATATATATATATATATATATATATATATATATATATACATATGTACAACACTCACACATACATTCTTGTATGCACACACATTAATTCACACACTCTTCACATGTATGTATACTCTTATATAGACAGATGTAAGTAAACACACATTGACACTCACTAACATAAAACACGTATTTACCCTTTCTCTCTCTCTCTCTCACACACACACACATACGCACACTTTTACACGTCATATATATATATATATATATATATATATATATATATGTTTACCCAAGCTGTCCACACAGTCAGAATGTGATACAAGTCCAGTTTTAAGCAGAGTTGAATAGATTTGAATGCAGAGTTTTTCTTTTCCTATATCAGTTGCCATAGCAAGTTTAAAGAGTCAGTCTATCCAACTATTTGCAAATAGCAAGAGAGAGAATAGTTGTTTTCATACTTTTCAGAAGGGTATTAGCACTTGGTGAAATGTAATCAGCCTCATCCAGGATTTGAACTTGGGACGCCGAGTCCATTTATTACTACGATAACCATTATATATATATATATATATATATATATATATATATATATATATATATATATATATATATATATATATATATATATATATATATATATATATATATATATATATATATATATATATATATATATATTGTCATTCACAGACAGACTGTTTCGTTCTATCAGAACTCTTTAGTGTGGCTAGACACGAAGGACGCTTGAAGCCGGGATAGAAACCCGTCCAGAATAAAAGAATAATATATATATATATATATATATATATATATATATATATATATATATATATAAGAATTATATATATATATATATATATATTCCCGATAATCTTCTTTGTCAATGCACTTAATTCATATTAAACACAAAGATCTAACATCATTATACAGTGAAAATTCCCGATCAAAATTCATCTAATTACACATGACAGGCTATCTATCTATCTATCTATCTATCTATCTACCATCTTCGATAAGTACCCACACATAGAAATGCGCACACGCACACACTAACATACATAGATTTATCCTCTCAAGTGTACGTACAAATACACAAATACACACACATTTACACCCTAAGTTCTCTCTCTCCTTCTCTCTCTTTCTCTCTCTCTCTTTCTCTTTCTCTCTCTCTCTCACACACACACACACACACACACAGAGTCACACCTGGAATAAAAGACATGATAAATTGATTAAGATCGTTTTTTTCTTTCTTTAAAACATTCAATCGCGTCTTTTGGCGAATCTGGCAAAGTGCAATGGCCACTCTAAATTGCAACGAAACATTCGTCTTCTTTTTCTTGTAGTCACACATACTCTCTGTCTCTCCCTCTCTCCCTCTCCTTCCAGTCTAAGCTTTCTTTGTGTCGATTTATTTTCCTCTCTCTCTTTCTTTCTTTCTTTCTTCTACTATTCATTTTCCTCTGACTATATCTCCTGCAGAGGGGTAAGAACTCCTCCTCCCTAAAAGTGGTGTCCTGGGTATGACGCCTAATTGCATCTGATGGTGAGGCTCCAGTTCAGAAGTTTTGGAGTACCTCTTCAACTCTTGCTCTGAATCGGACTGGAAGTACTTGTTAAGATCTGATCTAGAGGTCAAATAAATGTTTTTGCAAATTATTTGTATTAGATAGGAATACTTGATATCATCTAGTTGTGTGCAAAAAAACTTTAGAAACTCTACCAAAATGTAGATATAAACGTACTATGTACGACATTTCCTTACCACTAGGCATAAAATACACCCCAACTTTTTGACATGCTGTTTGCATCAATCAATTAATCTTTCTTCATAAATATACAAACTACATCACTATATTATATATAATAGCGGAAAAAAAAATTCACCGTCCGCACACATTGATACGTACTAACACCAAATACGTATTTACGCTCTCTCTCGCTCTCTCTCTCTCTCTCTCTCTCTCACACACACACACACAAACACTTACACACATAAATCTAATTAAATTAGAAAGACAAACGAAACTAAATAAGAGCACAAATAAAAAAGAATATACACATTTTTATTTTATTTCATTTTTAAAATTTTATTTTTATTTTATTTCAATTGGTGTCAATACAAAACTATTCATTAGATTACTTTAAATACAATAAAATATCATATAAAATTAGAAAGACTAGCAAAACTAAATAAGAACGCACACAAGAAAAAAAAAAAGAATATACTTATTTTTATTTTAATTGATTTTCCCATAAAATTACACATAGGATTAAACCTGTTTTAATTCGTTCAATAATAAGACAATAATATTTAAAAACCAATAACACCAAGTAATTATTTATTAAACTTCGAGACTGTAGAGAACGAAATTACAGTTTTGCCATTATTTTAACGACTTATTCTTTTCTTTTTTGTCTTTGTGTGTAAATTTTAAAAAAAAATTAATATTTGTCAAACGAAAAGAAAATTGATAAAATAAAATAAGGCATTTAATATCCCATTTTATAACTCATTTCATCAAATATGGATATTTCTCCATTGTATTTTTTTCTTTTTGTACTTTGTGTCATATCCTGAAAGATAAATACCCTCTCTTTCTTTTTGTATTTTCTACGTGGGTTGCTTACTGTAATTTGGTTTATGTGTTATGCTTTTTGGGCTTTTTTTTCTGAAGTAATCGCATGTATTATTTAATTTATAAGAGAAAGATTTAGTTTAAAGTCTTGTAGAAGATCTTCAATGGCATAGTTTGCCGACTTTATCTGCATAAAATCAGCCTGCCCTACTATTTACACACAGTAGTAAGAAGAATAAATGGATTCATACTTTTCACGAGGTTGCTGGCGTGAAGTTTAACGTAAACAACCCCATCAGGGATTTGAACTGCGATTTCCACTTCCATTTTCTTTGATAATTACTCAACCAACGAGTTGAAAAAATCAAACCATATGTGATGTTGTAAGGTCCTTATTTTTGTAAAAGTTGTATTCATAAGTGTTTTATTTATCCAATTTTTCACATATTTCTATCATACTGTCAGATTCACTTCAAATCTATCTTTTCAACATACACATATATATATATATATATATATATATATATATATATATATATATATATATATATATACCTTTAGAACTATCCTAATCATTTTGGTTCTTGAAATTTGGAGGAGATTTTTCACAATTTTTTTGTTTTGATTGACAGATACGAAGTGACATAGATAGATGGATAGATAGATGGATGGATAGACACGAACAGAGTAATATAGATAGGTGGCAGTGTAAATATAGAATTTACTGGAAAGGCCAGATCAGACGCAGAATCAGTTCCAACGATACTTGCAATCATCGCGCATGACCGGAACTCTCGTCGTCGCCATTTTAACTTAGAAGGTTAGTTTGGAATCGTTATATTCGGTTCAGTGGTTTTTATTTCATTCGACCGGAACACTTTCGGCCTGTGCTTTAATGTTAAGGTCACACAAGAAAACAAAATCTGGTGACTTGTGGAAGCCAATCGATTATTTCAGGACAAAGTAAGCTTCCCCAACGATTTATGACTTAAGTTGGCCCCTTTTTATGCGAAGAAGGAAAAAATTATTTCGTATTCAACGTAGATGATAAAATTTAGAGTTCAATATAAACATACAAAACGTTCCTGGGTAACTCTCTCATCAGGCTCACATTGCACTAAGTGAGCCGATGAGCAGCACAGACAAGCAGGGTTCGAGTCTCGGCTCGTTCCCGACCTTCCCCTCCCCTTTATCCCCACTTTAATCGGCCTTCGGGCTTTTGACCTTGTGTCAAGTCGTGTCTGGTGGGAGGCAGCGACAAATACTGGGTAACTCTCTGAGTCGAATAACGTTATTTCTTACGGCTTTTATATTTGTTTTGCCTTTTTTTTATTGTTAAAGTTTGGCTGTGAGAATAAATGGTTTATTGTAAAATTTCCATTGGTCCTCATTCACTTTCTGATTAAATAAATTTGACTCATCCCGGTGAATCAGAAGTTTTGCGATATTTTGGGACGTGCTAGTTTGTTTGCACGCTGTCAAATGGTTTCAATTATTGCTATGTAACAGTAACAATTCAATTTAACATCAATCATTTGTTTTCACACAGTTAAAGGGTGAAACATGGGAGTTTAAAAGCAGTTTAAAACTTGGATTGTATCGTCTTTGGTTGGTAGTTTCATGGTAGTTGGTGCGCTGACACGTTGTTCATTGCTTCAGGATTTGAACTCGGGCCACAGATTCGATTTCCAATGACGATAACCGTTACATTACGAGTGCCTCCTTTTCATATCTATTTGCTATGTACTTAAATGGTTTGTTATAATAAAAATATTTTTCATCTTAGATTCATGGTGACTTCATATTTGATATGTTATTTTCTGTAAGAAATTGTCTCATGAGAACCGGATGAAACTCTTATTCTCTGCACGTCTGTCTCATTCATGTTCATCGAGGTGCACTTAGCATAACGATTGTCGTCATCGGAAATGGTATTGGTGATACGAGTTCAAATCCTGGACGAGGCTGTCTGCGTTTCATTTTCCACTAATGCCCTTGGGAAAGGCATTAATCCATCTCTACTCTTTTAAGCAAATAGTAGTATAGACCGGGCTCTTTAGTATTGGATAGGCAACCAGTCTAGGAGAAAGAAAACTCTGAATTCAAACAACAGCTACTCTGCTTGAAAATTAACTTTGTGTCGTATCTCGCCCGGGGCGGAAGGGCTGGGTAAATACATGCATGTTAAGTTCGAATTCTGTATAGAACAGGATTTATTTATAAATAATTTTCAACCGTGTTTCTTTCATTATAATTTTAGTGTTTTTTTTTATTGCAACTCCCAGATTTTTATCAGTTACGATAAAATCACTCTGAAAGCATCTGTTCCGGTCAGATCACCGAATTTAAGTAGCGATGAGTTTGTTCAATAATCAAATGGGTAAAACTATTTCGTAACAGCAGCGACTGTAAATCTTTGTACCAGTTTAAGCAAAGTTGAGTAAAGAACAATTCTACGATCGCTGATATACAGCGTGAGTCAGAAATAATGAATAAGATCATTGTAAATACTTCAAAGGTACGTAAAGAATATATGGTGGCTTATTTCATTTCTTTGTAACATGTACAAAGAAGGCACAAGGCCTTAAGGTTTTGGGGGGAGGGAAAGGGAGCGGTCATGCTTTAACTAAGAAATCTAAGGGAACCTAGCTAGCCACATTCGCCGACCCATTCAACAGTACAATATATAACCATTCATCCTTCATCGTGCGCGCACCAGTTACCAAAATACCACATTTGCTCTATGAAGAAGACCTACTTAAAACCCGAAAGTGGTATATGATTTTTATTTACAAAATATGGTTTATGTACAATGATATGATGGGAATGGGAGAAAAAAAACCCGAAAAATTATATATACAAGAAAAACAAGGAAAAATTCCCCGTTTGGTTTCCCTCCCATCCCCCCGTCTATAAAATTGGAGGCCGACTGTTTTCCGGGGCGAAAGAACCGAAAACAAGCCGGACCTACCCTAGGTGGGGCAGGAATCCTAATCTACAGGGATAAAAGAAATAAAGGGTCGGGCGCGGTATGGGTCGATAGAAGCAGGTAATATGATTTTTACATATGAATGTTCAAGATCTTCAATAAAAGCGGGCTGGGATTCGGGTTGAGGTACAAAAATAATAGGGAGGGGGAAGATCTTGAGAAACTAGCGACTAGATGACGGGGACAATGACTCACAACATACTGCTAACTAGGTTATAAGGGGAAAAAACAATTCTACTTACCAGGGATGGGGTCCCTAAGGACCTGTACCGTAGACGCCATGGGTCGGCAGAGGAGGGAAGGATGACTCCAACATTGCCCCCTTTCGTACGACCAGGCTCGCTGCATTCACCCACCTTTTGCTGAATGTTATGCGACTCAAACGTTTTCTATCGTATCTGATTTTGACCCTCAGCTGATGCCGAAAATACAAAACCAGATCACGATGAGAAAAGTTTGCATCGTCATACAATCCCTTGTTTCGTGTCGGGCTACAGCTAGGATCGCGAGAAACACCACACGCTTCTCACCATGAAACGGAGGAAGAACGTTGTCTACGACGTAACCAACGTCGAGCAGCACAAGCTTTTTGGGTTCGATGCGAGCCGTCCACTCCCCGACGTGATCCCAAAACGGGCGGACTCGCTCGCAGTAGTAGAAGGCGTGCTCAGCCGTTTCTTCTAGGCCACTGCTGCAGCGAGGGCAATCAGGCATGTCTACCAGGCCCGCTTTGTAGTTCAAGTCGCGAAGGGGCAAAGCATTCCGTACAAGTCGCCTGGTGAGCGAGAACTCGGAGTTGTTCAAGAAGCTCGATCCTGGCGCCCAATTCCAGTGAGAGCGGATCTCCTCCGCCGTCCAGCTGAGAGGATCAGAAGCGGAACCCACCACTAATTCCCGATACAGTTCCTTCCGAGGCCATGAAAGGTCACTGGACCCAAGAAGGTTACGAAGGGCCTTTCGGCACTCGCGGACAAACAGTGCTTCGCCCAAAGGCCTACGTCGACCTTCAGCCTTTGGGTCTGAGTTGAGGCAAGGAAAAGTCCGACTCGCCTTTCGTCTCCACACTGAGTCCCCCGTCAAGACTCGGCCCAGATATGCAAGTCTTTCAGCAAGCCAGTGGCTCTCCAGATCAGGCATACCCAGACCCCCGTTGCGTGTACGTTGGATACAGACCTGCCTACGGACCATCGGCCTTGCACCTCCCCAGAGCAATCTGGAGAGGGATCATTGAAGCGCCAACCGATGTGCCTTAGGCAGAGGAAGTACAGCCAATCGGTAAAGGATCAAGGGGAAGACGTACTCGGCGCACGCCTCCGCCCTGCCCTTTAAGGACAACCTCCTTGAAAGCCAAATTCCCACCTGAGCATTCACCTTAGCATGTACTTTCCTGGGTGTCCTCGTGGTGTAATGGTTAAAGCGCTGAACTGCGGAATCGTAGTACGCGAGTTCGTACTCCAGTCGCGCTATTACGTTCACTTTCGGGCAAATACCCTTGGGAAAGGTATGAACCCCCTTATTCTCCCTCCAGCTATGGATAAATAGTAGGACGGACTAGGTTCTTCAGTCCTTGGTGAGGCAACTAGTCTAGGAGAAGGAAAACTCTGAATTCAAACCTGTTAAACTCCGCTTAAAAATTGACCTTGTGTCATATCCTGCCCGAGCGGAGGGGTTGGTAAATAGTACCTTAGCATGTACTTTCGACCAATTTCGCTCCAGTTGGAGGTCGGGCCCAAACCACACCCCGAGGATGCGGATGGGTCCGTCACTCCAGCGGAAGGGCCCTGGAAGAGTATTGCTACCCCTCCAAGCACTGAGCTGCAAACCTTCGCTTTTGTCAAAATTGACCTTGGCCCCTGCAATCCGCTCGTGCTCGACAACCGCCTCGATATCCAGCCGGTGGGATACAAAGACTGTGACGTCATCAGCGAACGCGGAAACCCTTGCCGCAAGGCGGCCCACGAATGGGATACCGCGCAGTGCCGGACTTGTCCCCTCATCCCTAAGCCTGCGCAGGAGGGGCTCCAACGCGAGGACATAGAGAAGAGGAGACAGAGGGCAGCCCTGCCGGACCGAACGCTCGATCGCGATCACCCCCGAACGCCTTCCGTTCACCTGCACCACTGCCTGAGGGTTGTGGTACATCATGCTAATCCATCTGCGGAACTCCGGTTTGAATCCGGCAGTCTCCAAAACAGACGCCAAGAACCGATGGTCAACCCTATCGAAGGCCTTGGACTGATCTAAACTGATCAGCGCGGCTTCGGTGTCGTCTTTTATCCCCTCTAGGACCTCGCGAATCAAGTGCAGGTTGTCCTGGATCGATCTTCTTTTCACAGCAAAGGTCTGTTCGGGGCCGATCAGATCGCTAATGACAAGCTGTAAACGATTCGCTAAGACCTGGGCCACAAACTTTAACTCTGTGTTAAGCAGAGTTATGGGCCTGTAATCGTCTAAACCCCCCCAAACATGCCTGCCACCTTTCTTCAGCAATGTGATCACGCCCTTGGTAACACTACCAGGGATGGCTCCCTGGGCGAGCCAATGGTTGAACATATCCGTCAGAATAGGTACAAACATGTGCGACATCCTCAAGTACACTTCGTAGGGCAAACCATCTAGTCCCGGCGACTTGTTGAGGCTGACCTGCTTCAACGCATCACGGACTTCGCATTCAGTAACCACACCCTCGCAGCTAGCCGCTTCAGCCACCCCAAGACGGGGGAAGTCGGCGAGATAGCTACGAAACCCCCGGAGCGGGAGATCAGTGCAGCGGGCTAAGCGATCCCGAAAGTGCGCCCGAAAGGCGTCACGTATCTCACGACTCGATCGCAACAGTCGCCCGTCCGGGGTCTTGACAGAAGCGATGTACCGATCGGGGAACCTTCGCACTTCTTCTTCACGCGCAGTTGCGTTCGATTTCACAGCTTCGTTGAGAACTCTCTTTAGCCTAGATCTAACTACTGATCCCTTGTAGCGTTCGCTACTCTCACGCTCAAGGTCCCTCCTAGCTAGCTCTACACCTAGGGAGTCCCCCCAGCCACCTCCCGGGAAAGTCTATCATCTATAGATTTCGCCTCTGCGGTCCTATCTAGACTGAGCTGTCGACCTTACTTGGTGGCGAAATCTCTAACCCTATGTTTAAGAGAAACCCACCACCTATTCCCGGTAACCGCCCCCACTAACGCCCGCTTAATTAGGGATTCTAGCCGATCCCGGAAGTCCCGTATCTCCAGTAAGGAGGTATTGAATTTCCAGTAGCCGGCTAGACTAGGCCTATTAGCTAACCGCAGACTGATTCTAATAAGTTTATGGTCAGTCCACGCTATCAAGTGGAACGTGGGACAACTAACAAAGTCAATGTCAGCTCTTCTCACTAACACTCTGTCCAAGTAGGAACCTACTTTGGCAGAGGGCGATCTATCTAGCCACGTCCACATCTCCCGCCCTGGGTGATCAAGACGAAACCTGTCGACCAAACCATGACGAGTCATGAAGCCGACAAGGCTGCTTTCACACCTTTCCAATCTGTTAGCTCCCCGCCCGACCTTATCTATCTTGGGATCAAGGATCGCATTCCAATCACCCATTAAGACTAGCCGCTTCGTATCGTCCAGGAACGGCGCCAACCGACGAAAAAATGAAACAGCATCGATATTGGACGCATAAACCGCAACCAGACGAAACTTGAAACTTTTCACGGCAACATCGGCCACAACCAGCCGGCCCCTGTCACCTGCAAAAACGTCAACATCAGCATCAAGGCTGCGTCCAACTAGCAAAGAGACCCCAGCGTTGGTGCGGCTGCCGTATGCTGAGAAAACGTTAAAATCGCTTTCCAGCACCCGACAGTCGGCACCGCAAATGAAGTGAGTCTCTTGCACTGCAGCAACAAATTCACCGAGGTTCTTGAGTTCAGCAAGCAAGCGCGTACACTTGCTTGAATCCCTCAGTCCCCTCACATTCAAACTGGCAAGGTTTAGAGTCATCAGTCCCACTTACTTTACTCAGTGTCGACTATGGGCCGGAAATCCTTCGGGGTGAGGATGCCGACGGCCTGACGCAGGGAACCGGTACAAAGTTCAGGAGTAACTCGGCTGCTCCTGGAAATTCCACCGACATCATAAGGAAACCGCAACTTTAGGGACCTATAGAAAGTGGGATGAACATAAATCGGGACCCTGTCCGTACATTTTGCTGATATTTCGTTAAGTGAGTCGTGCCCCATCTCCGCCAGCCTCATGTCCGCTCGACTGGCTTCCTCAATAAATTGCCACAGCTCTTTAGTTCAGTTGCCAGCCGAACGGACAAAGGTGGTCACCATGGCTGCACCCTCAAAAAGATACGGATTCGTGATCGACTTTTTTGATCGACTTTTTTAAGGCCTCTTAATGGTTTCAATAAATTTTTGATTTGACGATTCAATGTCGGCGACTCGAGGATGTGTTGGCAAAAATAAAAGGAATTTTATGCTTGCTGGACCTCTCTGGAGGCCGACCTGGATCGTCGCACAGTGCCAGATGTTGATGGCGACGGTTGCGGGTCTCTCGTTGCCGAATGGGACCGGGATAGTAGTTTGGGGGTTGAAATGGGTGATAATGTAGGTGGTGTTGGGGATAGTGGGGGTTTCGTAGGGTCTTCAGGAGTATTTTTTGCTTGTTGTGGGGGAGGGATAATTTGGGCTGGTCGTTGAGGTGGAGGGAGTGTCTTTTTTTCTGGTTCCGGTCGCTTAGGTTGTATTTTTCGTACTGGTCGTTGGGGTGCTGGTTGCTGAGGTTGGAGAGGCTGAGGTTTTTCTTTTTCTGGTTTGGGGGAGTTTGTTTTCAAGAATATGGTGGCTTATGAGACGTTTAGTTGAAAATAAAGAAAGGTTAAATGACATTTGAATTACTCTACCCGGTTAGCTTTTCCAGTCGAGTCATCAACTGCCACGAAAAAGCAGATTTTCATTGATAAGGGATAAGAGTTCGAATCCTACCAGAGGTTAATTATATATTTTTTTTTTTTTTTTTTTTCGTTGCTTGATTCTCGTAAAATAATTGTCTGTGAGTTGTGATCAAAGAAATTGAAATTTAAAGAAACACGAGTAACGAATTATTGTTATGATTATTAGACGAAAGCAGCAAACTGGTACGGAAGGAGTACAAATCCTGCTCGACTAAGTGGAGATTCTGATCTACTGGGAACTGTACAGGCAATTAGACTTTAAATATAATTACAAATGGTATTTACACAGGCCAGATTTTCCCCTGAAAAATGTGACACTCAAAATCTTCTAGGATTTTGAGATAAAAATGGATCACCTAATCTAGACCAGAAGACCAGATCTAGTTTTAGTTAATAAAAAGAAAAGAATTTGTCAACTACAAGACTTCCAACAAATCACAACAAAAGGAAAGGAAAACGAAAAAGTTGATACAGGATGCGGAAGCAAAATAAGGAATATTCTAGTATTATGATAAACG
This sequence comes from Sepioteuthis lessoniana, assembly GCA_963585895.1. Classification (NCBI taxonomy): domain Eukaryota; kingdom Metazoa; phylum Mollusca; class Cephalopoda; order Myopsida; family Loliginidae; genus Sepioteuthis; species Sepioteuthis lessoniana. The sequence goes on from OY757909.1 coordinate 1,855,190, forward strand.
ACTCGATTATAAAACAAGATTCATTCTTATTTAAAAAATAAACAACAAAATAAGAAAATAGTCACAAAACAGTAAGTTTAGTCAATAGAACCACCATTTTTTTTCAATTATTTTATCAACAATTCAAACGATTTGCATGCATTTTTTATTCCATTCCCCCTCAATAGCATTTTTAAGTGAATCAATATTTGGATAGGAAGATGCATTTGTTTGGTTTTCTAAAACGCCTCATATAGCGCAATCAAGGGCGGGGTTATTGTGTGGGCTTAAATCTCCTTCGATTGCTCTCTTTACAATTTTCTTGTGGACTTTTAATTCATTAGGGTTTCTTTCTTTTTATTTCAATGTATTAAATACAAAGAAGGCACAAGGCCTTCATTAGTGTGCTTTCTTATTGACGTTGTGGGGTCATTCTTAATAACCGTAGTGAGAGAAACTAAAAAGCCTTCTTTTCGTTTTTGTTCAATCCTCCCCACTTTTCCTTAAAAAAGCTCTTTTTCCGTAAAAGATTTCCTTTGCTTTGTATGACTTAGTTTCGGTGTTAAGCAAATCATGGGTTCTTTGTTGTTTCTTTCCTTGCTCACTCATATTGGGCTGAATTTTAATGAAAAAGTGCTTGAATAATTGAGCAAATCATAAAAATCTACATTTATCGCGTTTTTTTTTTCAAAAATTGGACTGATCAGATTTTTAAAAAAGTTTTAAAATTATTCCATATTTTGCTTCCGCACCTCATAAATACTTGGACTTTGCCTGAGAGCTAAAGTTAAGGAACGTGAAGGTGACACTGATACTGATCGTTCTTAGAACCCATGAGACAGTCCCCAAGAACCTAGAAAAGTGACTGAGTGTGTGGCTTTTACTTGAAGCCTGTGTAACTTCATCTGCACAATGATGTCGATTCCACATTGTTCAGTTTTGCACAAAGCTGCTGAGGCCATGGGACAAATCTACAAAAATCCCCCCCCCCAAACAAACAAAAAACACAAAACACAAAGCAAGAAAAAGCAAACAAAATTCCACTAAAGCCAAAAACCAAAACAAAAACAGAAAAAAAGAAAAACGTCTTCGCGGATAATTTGCTCAATAGAGAGGATATGTGATACTCTACTCAACCACAGCGGACAAGAGATCACTACCTTTGTCTTTTAACGCCTAAATTAATCTGGTCAAAACTGTTATCTTCCCACAGCTAATTCTTGTCTCTTTACTTCTACTGCTATGCCCTTATAATCAGGGTATTTTCCGCTACCCAACCCAGGAACATAGAATACACATATTAAAGTATTCAAACTGGCTAATTTTTTATCAGCCGGTTAGTGTCTAACAAAGGACATAAAAACGAACATTTCAGCCAGTTTTCTGAACTTTTAACCGGTTTCTTCATCCGATATCACCATAGACGCGCCCACCCCAACCAACCCACGCACAAATATACGCACCTCCACACAGGCATACCTTCCCTGATATATATATATATATATACTTACACAACAGTACAGATATATTCAATTCTACTTAAATATATGTATACGTCCACTCATATGTCTACCCTTAAGCAGACACACCTACACCCACCCACACAGCACCAAAGAGCCACGTGAGAGAACTGGAAATCTGAGACCAACCAGCCAACTTAACTCCCCCACCAAAAGCCAACAAAAAAAAAAACGGCGATCAAATCGTCAAGTTGGAACTTTTACTGTATATTTTTAATTACATAGTATTAGCATTTATTCCCCCACACCCCTATTAGATCTCGCATTTATCCTACCCCTCCCGAAACCCTTAAAATTTAATATTTATTCTACCCACTCAAATCAAATTTAGCATTTATTTAACTTCCAAACCCCTAAATTTAGCACTCATTCTTCCCAACCCCACCAAAAATTTAAATTTAGCATTTATTCACACCCCCATCAAATTTATCACTTATCCAAAAATATCCCAAACCCTAAAAATTAACCTTTACTACTTATAAAACAAACTCACCCATCACCCCCCAAAAACAAAAAAATCATATTTAGCGCTTATTCACCCCAAAATAAAATTTAGCACTTATCCCCCCCCCGACCCAAGTCATATTCAGTTCTTATTCAACCCCACTTCCTCCCAAAAATCCCCAACTGAAATCGTCCAGTCACGATATTTTACAGCATATTCTTAATTAAACAAATGTAGGACTTGTATTATTTCTATTCAATCATTGACAAAACCTTTTCACGTTGAGAAGAGATCATTTCACTTCTATCAGAATTGTTTTCGTTCAGAATTCAGTAAACAATCAAGTAATTACTTTTACAGTTAATATTTTTCATTATTATTAAGTTTGATTATGTTCTTTTTACAATAAACCATCTATTCTCTGATCTGAACTTTAACGATAAATAGTTTCACACTAAAAAACAAAAAGCAAGACGTCGAAAATATTCCATAGAAACTTCGATAAAACAGAGTTGATAAGTTTTAATCAAGATGGTGCAATCTCCTCATCAAATGGCAAACCACTGAAATTAGTAGACCAATTGATTACTTGACTGGGTTTTATGGGATAACAACCTTTCATTATTTAATCCCAAATTATATATATATATACATTTCAAAATGAGTAGGTTCACGAAGAGATTTGTATTTTTTAGGATTTAAATCCTTAAAAATACAAATCTCTTCGTGGACCTACTCATTTTGAAATGTATATATATATATATATATATATATATATATATATATATATTCTCTCTTTGAACCTACAACAAAAAAATATATATATATATATATATATATATATATATATATATATATATATATATATATATATATATATAATTTGTAAACAAAAAATTTGTAAATAACATCTAAAAGAAACCAGAGCTAATTTGCACGCTGTGAAATGGTTTCAATTATTGCTATGTAACAGTAACAATTCAATTTAACATCAATCATTTCTTTTCACACAGTTAAAGGGTGAAACATGGGACTCTAACAAGTACTAACAGTCTGGGTCTTAATGAACCTGGGAGTAATATCAACGAAGAAGTACTCCACGTTCCCCAAAGCTCCAGAACTGGAGTCTCATCGTCAGATGGTTTTGTGTCATATCCAGGACACTCATTGAGAGGTATCATACTCCTCTGTAACGATTCAGTCGGCATATTTTACAGCCCCAACCGACTGGTATCTCACGAGACTGGTATCTCATCTACTGAAAGCGATGTCAATAGATGCATAAATAAATCATGGACTGCATTTGACAAGTTATTAGCTCTATGGAAATTATGGAGGTGTACGCGGTGTAATGGTTATCGTCGTTGGAAATTATCATAATATTATGTTATTATGATTTAAGAATATTTTGTATCAATATTACCAAATCAACTGTGAAATATCCGTTGGTTCTAGTTTGGTTTCAGTTTTTTGTTTTTCATGGCATACTAACCTTCGTGTGTTATTTAATGCTAAAGCCTTCATTGCAGAAAGATCGTATTGATACTATTTAAGCCATAGCTTTGAATAAGGGAGTTCTAATCTTTCCCAGGGGTATTAATCCAAAAATGAACGCAATAAAGCGATTGGAACTCGAACCCGCTTCCTACGATGTCATAGTCCAGCACATTAGCCACTACGCCGTGGAAACTCTTCATATCCGTTAGCCCTGCTGTTTATATTCATCGCATAAACCTTTGATACAACGTCCAATTCTGATTGGACGAATCAGAGCGTGATCAGCCAAGACATAAGCCAAACATATTTCCTTCGTATTCTCACATCATTGACCTTTCACTGCTTCTCATTTCTTTTGTACAAAAACTCAATCCTGATGAGATCAGCCCGTAAAGGTCCGCGCCTGCGCAGTCGATCCAATCAAATCATCCTTTTCTTCCATTTCATCTTCTTTTCGTCCAAACAGCCATGAAATGGAAGCAGAGTCGGATCAAACAGACTCTATATTTCGGTTGTGAATTTAACCTCAAAATATTTCGGTAGGCTTCAATTTCTTCTCTTTCTTACTCAAGTAGTTGCGACGATGACAACTGTTAACTGTTGTTAATCTACGAATATATTGTAAGCGGTTTTCTTATTGTTTCTATTATTGCCGCTATTACTTCTTATTTTATAACTACAAATAGTAAATTGATTGAATCCATTTTCAATAACATTATTTAATGAAAACGGGAAAAGCAGACAACTGGACCTTAAAAATAAAATGATTATTTTACTTTGACAAATTATAGCAACAAAAAATATTGTTGATTATGATTATTATTGTAGACGAGAAATTATCTGTTCAGAATAAAATTCAGTCGTCTGGGTCTGTAGAATAAGTCGACTGTATCTCTGCAGTGGGGTAAGACCGCCATCTCCACGAGTGTCCCGATTTTAACTCAACCATCTGATGGTGAGGCTCCGTCTTGGAGTTTTGGGGAATGTATAATACCCATTAATTGTCATTATACCAAAGTCCACCTTTGACCCAGAGTGTGAGTACCTGTTAGGCTCCCATCTATTCGTCAAATTGAACTGTTTAATCATTTACTAAAGTTGAAGCCATTTAATTGTGTGTGCAAAACTAATAATTAATATTACATTGAATTTGTATTTGATAGCAATGTTTGAAACCATTTAATTACGCAAATATAACTATTGGTGTTTGATAGAAATACTTGAAACCATTCAATTGTGTGTAAAAATAATAAATAACAAATACTTGAAACCCTTTAACTAAGTGCCAACAAATAAGCTCTGGCTCGTTTAAAACTGTTACCACCGTATTATTCGTTTACAAATTATATATATATATATATATATATATATATATATATATATATATATATAAACAAACCGGTTTACAAATGATTTCCAATCTGGTATTTAGATTTCATTTTTCTAAATTTCTGGGATGAAGCTTGATAAATGTTATAATTTAAAATATCTGGACTATTGACCTCATCTTTATTGTAATATTCACAACGTTTCGGCTGATTTTGTGTGGGCATCTGAGTTTGACATGAAACACCTGAAGAAGGCCGAAAGAAATATCAACCGAAACGTTATGAGTATACCAATAAAGATAAGGTCAATTGTCCGAATATTCTAAAGAATAACAATTATATTTTATTATTTTATCTACTTGTTCTCTACACGGGCTTCGGACTTTTCGAAACATCTGTAGAGCACAAATATTCATTTTAAAATATTTGCTTTTCCCTCGTTGGTACAACAACAACAACAACAATCTATCTATCTATCTATCTATCTATCTATCTATCTATCTATCAAAAAGATTTGGTATAAATAACCTACCAGGGTGATATGCCATAAAAAACCGACCGTTCAACCAACCAACCAACCAACCAACCAAGTGTTAAAAATAAAATGTTTTGAAGAAGCCGAAATATCCCTTTATTTGTCGCAGTCACCTCAACAATTATTATTGCTGAGAAAGTCATTCAATTATTCTTATTTTGCACAGTTTTTCCCACCAACTTTAACTGGTGGTTTTCACTGGACTTTGAATGACCTGTTTGGGTCCCATCAATATGTCAAAATCCACTTGATAGCAAGTTCTTTTTCTCTTGTTAATTAACGCTAGCATTGGTATTCTCGACTGAACTGTCAGATCCGTTTGTATCTCAAATTCCCAGTGAATTTTGTGCGTCTCATTTTCCAGGATAGATTTTGGTTTGTGCATATATTATTTGTCATTCTGGTGAAACTTTTGCACAACTCCTAGTGGATCACCTTTCCTATCCAGTCACATCTGTTTTGTATTTCTTTTGTGCCAGTTTGTATTATTATTATTATTATCGCTCGCGAGTTTTTCACACCAGCCTTAGCTGATAGGCTTTTACTGAAGACTGAGTGACAGCAAGTCTTCTCAGGTCTCCAGGACTCAGTATTCTGGTCGATGTCAGCAATATTGTAGTTTGGATGGCCTCGTCTGGTCTTACGATTTCTAACTTCTCCAACCCACTTACCAAACCTTTTGGCATCGTTCCTAGCGCATCAATTACAATTGGTATTATCGTCAGTTTCATGTTCCATAGCTTTTTTTAGTTCTGTAGCAAGGTCAAAGTACTAATCTCTCTTTTCTCTTTCTTTGATTCTCACTCCGTGGTCGACCGGGACGGCAAAGTCCTCTGTACGGTTGGTTCTCTTTTTCTTGTTAACTATTACTAGGTTATCTGGTCTTCGGGTCGGGATTAAATGATCTGTTTGTATCAGAAAATCCCACGGGATTTTGTGTTTCATTCTCTTGAACGGATTCTAGTTAGAGAATAAACCATTATTTTGTATGCTCAAATTTCAATTTCTTGAACAATTCTCAGTGGATTACCTTTCCCACCCAGTCGTGTCTAGTTTTGTACTCTTTTTGCGCTAATTTTCTACATTCGCTTATTATGTGATTAATCGTCGCGTCTCTATCACCGCACAACCGACATTTGCTATTCTGTATCGTCTTTATTTTCATTATTTTACTCCTTTGAGAGTTTTTCACACCAGCGTTTGCTGATGGTTTGCCACTGGGGTCTTGAGTGACAGCAAATCTCCTCAAGTCTCCAGGACTTTTCTCAGTATTCTGGACAATCTTAATAATGCTGTAGTTTGGATAATCTCCACTCGTCCTTTTATTCTTACGTTCTCCAGTCCCTGTATAAATCCTTTGATGACAGTACCGAGCGCACCATTTACAATTGGCATCACCGTCACTTTCATATTCCATAGTTTTTTTCAGTTCTCTAGCAAGATCTAGGTACTTATCTCTCTTTTCATTTTCTTTCAGTTTTACTCTGTGATCTGCCGGAACAGCAAAATCCACTATTCGGCAGGTTCTTTTTTGTTTATTTATTTATTTACTTTTGGTTAACTATCACTAGGTCTGGTCATCAGGTAGTGATAAGATGATCCGTTTCTATTCCAAAACCCCAAAGAATTTTGTGCGTCTTATTTTCCCGGACGGATTCTGGGTTGTGCCTATATCATTTGTTCGTATGGTCCAATTTAAACTTCTTGCACAAATCTCATTGGATCACCTTCCCCAATCAGTCATGTCTTGTCTTCTACTGTCTTTGCGCTGATTTACTGTATTCGCTAATTATTTCGTCTTTATCACCACATAATCTACATTTGCTATTTTGTTGCGTCTTGTCTATTTTGGCTTTGACATAATTAGTCCTTGTGTTGTTGTTTTGTACTGCTATCAGAGGAGATTCAGTTTCTCGCTTAAAAGGTTTCCCTTTCTTCGCCATGTCCAAGGTTTCCCGTGTGAGATGTCGCTTGTTTATCGCTTGAAATATCCATACAGTTGTTTTTCTTGCCATTTTTATTTCCTGGTTATTTTGTGTTGGTTGTATTATTTTTGGTGTCTGTAATCAGTCTTCCTCCACGTATTTTTATGTAGTTCGTTGTATCTTCCTCCTTTTCTTGATACATACAGAATGTCAATATCATCTCTTGGATGTAAGGCCTTATGTATCGTCACGAGTTTTTTTGTTTTCTGGTCTATTTGTTGAAGTTCTTCTCTTGTCCACTTTAAGAATGGTCCAGAGTATCTTACGAGGGGGACAGCCCAGGTGGTTATCCTTTTGATGAGATTTCTGCTATGTAGTTTGGTTTCGAGTAATTTTTTTGTTCTCTTGAGGAGTTCTTTTTTAATTTTTTTCTTTCATCTCCGCTTGTTTGATTGTGTCCGCTTCCAACAATCCCAAATGTTTGTAAGTTTTCTTTTATCCGAGCGTTCTGATTTTTCTTGGTTTGGTAGTTCAAATCTTTCCATCATTTGTTGTTTTTCGCTTTTCATTATTAGCATGGCACATTTTTCTATGTCAAATCCCATCCCTACATCCTTACTGTATATCCTCACTGGCTGAATCAGGGTTTCCATTTAAAAAGTATTTTGACAAAGAGTTTAATTTCGTTCATGTAGATCAGGTGGTTGATTTTTTCTTGCTATTTGTGGAGTTTGTATCCGCCTGTGCATTTCCTAAGTATGTGATTGAGTGGCATCATCGCTATTACAAGTAGTAATGGTGATAGCGCATCTCTCTGGAAGATCCTTCTCTGGATTTTCACTGCAGTTAAGCTTTTTCCTTCTGCTGTCAGTTCGACTCTCCAGTTTTTCATGGTATTTTCAATAAACCTTATGATTTTTCCTGAAATCTTGTAAATTTTGAAACATAACTTTGCTCAACATAACAGAAATAATACAACCAACACAAAATAACCAGGAAATAAAAATGGCAAGAAAAACAACTGTATGGATATTTCAAGCGATAAACAAGCGACATCTCACACGGGAAACCTTGGACATGGCGAAGAAAGGGAAACCTTTTAAGCGAGAAACTGAATCTCCTCTGATAGCAGTACAAAACAACGACACAAGGACTAATTATGTCAAAGCCAAAATAGACAAGACGCAACAAAATAGCAAATGTAGATTATGTGGTGATAAAGACGAAATAATTAGCGAATACAGTAAATCAGCGCAAAGACAGTAGAAGACAAGACATGACTGATTGGGGAAGGTGATCCAATGAGATTTGTGCAAGAAGTTTAAATTGGACCATACGAACAAATGATATAGACACAACCCAGAATCCGTCCGAGAAAATAAGACGCGCAAAATTCTTCGGGGTTTTAGAATAGAAACGGATCATCTTATCACAAGTTTTTCCGAGTCACAGCAAATACCCTCAATTCTCTTAGATTTTTCTTAGATCTCAGCTCAGCTACGGTTTGGACGGTCTCATTTCTTTCTCAGTTTCTTTTCCAGCTTCTTCGGGATTCTTCTAATACCTCTATGATTCGTATCATTCTTATTTTCATGTTCCATTCATTTCTTTGAATCTCTGGCTAGGTCCAAGTATCAATGCAGTTTTTCACTTCCTCTTGAATTTCGGATCTACTTGTTGATTAATTTTTCATTCTTGTTTATTAAAATTAGATCAAGTCTTCAGACCAAGACTGGAGGATCCATTTGAAAAGTCAAATAATAATAATGATAATAATAATAATGATAATTCCATGCATTATCTGTTGCAGGTTGAGCGACAGCAAGTCTCTTTTATACGCTAGCACAATTCTGTATTTCCAAGTATTTTTAGCAGTGTTGTCAGAATAATTTTGATTTTTCATCGAATTTCCAGTTAATCCAATCTGTTTGCAAAGCATTTTAGGACACTTCCCAGTGCTCCAACAATGATCGAGATAACTGTCTCTTTCATATTTCGTAAATTTTTCAGTTATTTTGCAAACTTTCGATATTTGTCCAGGTTATCTGTTCCCCTCAATTTTATTCTTTGGTCTAATACCCTCACCCGAAAAACCAAAAACAAACAAAGAACAACATTCATTGCCTGACTCCTCATTTTACGAGATCTAGCTTAGAATGTATGATCCAATTGAATTTCAAGTCTTTCTTGAAGAGGGACATATCAATCTTATATTTTTTTTATTCCTAAAATATCTTTAAGTTGTTCTCTCTCTCTCTCTCTCTATATATATATATATATATATATATAGGAAAGACTGGAAATGAATACAACTGTATGAAAATGTAACACAAGATCTTCAAAGGATGATTTTATTTATTGAAGTATTTGCCAAAGTTAAACGTTTTGATTTTTTGAACCTTCATCAGGGCGAGGGAATTATTAAATGAAAAGAAAAAGATTCTATTTCTGTTGGTAGCGCTCTATTTCAAATTCAAATAAAGAAGCTAATAATCAAATAAAGAGACTAATAATCAAATAATAAGGCTAATAATCAAATAAAGAAGCTAATAATCAAATAAAGAGATTAATAATCAAATAAAGAAGCTATTAATCAAATAAAGAGGCTAATAATCGAATTAAGAAGCTAATAATAATCAAAAGATGACGAAGAGAACAATAAGAATTTTTTCCCTTAGAATCCTTACAAATTGCACCACCAAATTTTTAAATGATAAATTTGAGTATATAGAAAATTCCATCACCCAGTTTCACTATCCTAAATTTCTTTTTCTATAACATACCAAAATAAAAGTTTTCAAAATTTACAAACGTAAATGTTCTCCAGAAATTAAAAAAAATTTTTCAAACGATAATATGTTATATCGATTTATCATTTCCCTCCATCATTGAAGGAGCCTCAACAACTTCGGAATTAAAACAGTCACAAACTTTCCGAAGACAATTAGGAATGTATTTATTTAATAATAAAAATAATGATACCGACATTAAATCCAGAGTTTATGAAATTTCCTGTCTGGATTGTAATAAAGAATTTGTGGGTGAATCTTTGTAATCTCAAAAAAGAATCGACGAGCGCTTCAAAGAAGGAAACACAAATAACGATTTGGTCAAACAGAATTTAGAATCTAATCACAACTTTGATTTTAAAGATTCCAAGATGTTAGTTTACATAGATAATAAAAATTGTTGAGTCTAGGTTTGATTTGTTTTGGTCTTATGGCATATCAACCAGTATAGGTTATTTAATGCCAAGTCCTCTTTATACATATATATTAAATATATAGGATTTGTTTTGGTTGGGTTTTATGGCATATCAACCATTGTAGGTTATTTAATACCAAGTCCTCTTTATACATATATATTAAATATATAGGATTTGTTTTGGTTGGGTTTTATGGCATATCAACAAGTATAGGTTATTTAATGCCAAATCCTCTTTATACATATTTATTAGACATATATAAGGTTTGTAAACACATTTTCGTAATAACATTTTAAAATGAGTCTGAGCTCATTTTATTTGCACACAGTTAAATCGTTTCAAAGATTCCTATAAAACAGTCACAATTTAACATCACTCTTTTCTTTGCACTTTGTCGGTAATTTCATTTTGAAATGAATTAGAACTAATTTGTTTGCACACAAGAATTGCCATGGTTTCTACTCAATTAAATGGTTTCAATCATTGCTATCATTGCAATCATTGCAATCATTGCTAACACTAATAATTCTATTCGATATTAATCATTTGTTTGCACATAGTGAAGTGGTAACAAATATTGCTATTTAAGACTAATTATTCCATTGAACACAATTAATTCATTTGCATGCAGTCAAATGGTTCCAAGTATTCCAATCTAATACCAATAATTCAATTTAGGTACAGATTGATTGGTTGGGTGGTTGGCTTTTATGGCACATCAACAATTTAGGCACTCAGTCAAAGAGTTTCAAGTATTGCTATGTATCACTAACAATTCAATTAAACATTTGTCATTAGTTTACACACAGTTAAATGATGAAACAGTTCTATTTCAAACAATTCAATAAGTTATTTGTTTGCACTCAGTTAAAATTTCAAACAGTTCTATTTGACCCATAGATAGGACCGAATCAGGTGCTACCACTCCAGGTCAGAGTGGACCAGGGAGCAATGGCAATGAAGGGGTACTCCGCATTTCCCAAAGCTCCAGCATTACTGAAACCTCACCATCAGATAGTTTAGTATTATATTCAGGACACTTGTTGAGGGGAGCCGTGCTCCTTTGCTGAGATGCAGATGTTATATTCTACAGTCCCAGCTGAATGGGCAGTGTTATCTTTTATTATTTCAGACTACAATACTATTAAAAAGAGACCCAATTTCTTTCAATTTGTCTCCTTATTTGATCAAATGGGTACAGAAAAGTTACAAAATCCTTTATTTCAAATAATAAAGTGTTTTCGTTTGTATATAGTTAAAGAGAGAACCAGATAGTTGGATTAAACAGAGATCCAAAGAAGAAGAAGAAGAAGAAGAAGGCTAACAAGACGGATAAATATGTCATGAAATATTTATAATTTGTAGATATGAAGTAAATAAGGTACAAATTAACATATATAGATTGATAAAAAGATAGATTGATGCGATGTAGATATTTTAAAAATAAATTTTTAAGCGCTAATTACATCAAAGAAATTTGGAACAGAACGCTACCAATGGAAATAGAATGTATTAAAACTTCCTCATCTTTTTCGCTTCATTTAATTACTCACACGCTTTGATGAAGATGGAAAAAGCGAAATGTTTTACATCGACAAATAATTCAGTAAATAAAATCATCTTCTGAAGAATTTGCATTTTTTCATTTTTGTATATTCCATATCTATATATATATATGTGACAAAAATTTAATGCTAAATAATGGTTTAGTTACTTTGTTATTTAATGCCAGACCCAGCCTTGTAGAAGAACGTTAGTGATACTATTTAACCTGTTGCTTTTGTGAGATGATTAGTTGTAACTTGGCTTCGGTAATGAAATGAACAAATGAACTTCAACAAACAAGAAATAACAAGCACACAGAAATACTGGAAACAAATAATAGTATTGACTTTTATTTTTGGTTATGTATATTATGGTGGACAGAAAGAGAGAGAGAGAGAGAGAGAGTCGTTAGTTTGCAATTATTTTGGTGTTGGAATCAACAGTCCATAACAGTTCTTTGAGGGAATTACTCACTCGAATATTTTGTCTTTCTTTCTTTTGGTGGAGTTGATGCTTCTTGGAGTCTCAAAGTTGGATAAATTCTTCTGACAATGCTTTCTCTTTTCTTCCTTTCTTTTGACTCTCTTCAAACAATCGTTTTTTTTATACATCCTAAGAAATCGAAGTTGTTGCTCAAGTTAAAAGTAGTTTTCTCTAATTCTATGGGTTAATTCTTATCCCTGAAGAATTAGGCGGTGTGTATGTTAACCGTGGAATTTTTGAATCAGGGTTTGGTGTCGGATTGTCGGACTTGAATCAATTTTTTGAATTTATGAAATGTGTTTTTTTACAGATTGGACATTTTTAAAAAATTGATTACTTTTGTCTGTTTTCGACTAAAACTATGTTACTTAAAACCATTACAAACCCCTAACTGACGGGGATAAGGAGGTTCATTCCCGTGGGCATTAGTCCAAAAGCGAACGTGATTGTGTGACTGGTGTTCGAACTCACTTACTACGATTTCGCAGTCCAGCACTTTAGCCACGACGCAACTGGGATTCCTAAAAGCTTAAAAATATTTACAAAGCTTTATGCTTGAATATGTTGAGAAATATCACAATATATTTCACGTATAAAATGGGATAAAACAGGAAAACAACCCATGAATTTCAAGTTATTCATCCTCAGGCAAGCTAATATTCAACACACACACACACACACACACACACATATATATATATATATATATAGAGAGAGAGAGAGAAGCACTCACAGTCAAAAATATTTTGCCATCTTTAAAATTTTTTATTTCTCATCCTAAAAGTGAAATTTTTAATGAAACAAGTTAAGCACTATAATATTTTTTATTTGTTTTATTAAATACAATTCTTTCTGGGTCACATTAAATACAAATTTAACAAAAAAAAAAAAAAAAAAAAAGAAAAAAAAAAAGAAAAAAAAGAAAAAAAAAACACAAAAAACTTTTTAAGCTTTTCACTCATCAAAATGGCCCCCTTTGGCCACTATCACTGCTTCACAGATTCTCGGCATTCTTTTAACAAAAAACTGGATGTAGATTGAAAATAATAATTATGCCCAGATTTCCTGCGAGAGTTGCTTGAGTGAATCGCATTTGTGGGTTGTTTAGCTCTGATTTTTCGGTCAAGTTCATCCCACACCAATTCAATGGGATTTAAGTCCGCTAATAGAGCCGGCCAAGACATCAGTTGAAAGAAGATCTTTTAATGTCCCTCTGACGGAGTTAACTTGTATGCCTTGGGTCATTAGTTTACATGAGTACAAATCTTTGACCTACATATCGTATTCCAGATGGGATCACGTGATGCTGCAGTATGCTTTGATGGCCGGTCTGATTCAATTTGCTCATCAGCTGGTGCAAATCTCCGACTTTGCAATTGGCGAAAGCTTCCCACACCATAACAAGAGCCTTCTCCATGCTTTACGGTTGGTGTGATACAGTGGGTTACAGTTCTTTCACCAACTCTTCGCCGCTCATAGACTGCCCTATTTGAGCCAAAGATTTAGAACTTTGATTCGTTGTCCAAAGGACTTTATTCCACTGCTCTATTGTCCAATCTTTGTCTGTCTTGGTCCACTGGAGTCTTTTCACAATGTTCTGCTTCCTCAACAGTGTTTTTTTTTTACTGCAATTCTGCCATATAGGCAAACTTCACAAAGTCTTATCCTCCTCACAATAGATGTTGCCACATTGTTTTGCACGTAATTGGTTCAGTTGTGCAGTGATGTTTGGAGCAGTCAGCCTTCTGTCACGCAAGCTGGTGACTCTGATGAAATTGTCTTCTGCAGAGATAAAACAGGTAAAATCTAGCAAGCAGTGATTCAATTCAATATTGTCAATTGTGAGTTCAAATTGTGGTATTATATAACTTTTGGAAAACGCTTTATTCATGCTCAGAACTAAAGAAGAAAAACGTCTTTAAATCATTTTTTCTAAAGATATCTGGTTACACTAAAGTCAAAATTACTGAGGAAGACTTGTATTTAGTATAATAAATAAAAACCATTGTGGTAATTTACAAGTTTCATTAAAAATAGCACTTTTAGGATGAGAAATAAAAATTTTTGATGATGGGCAAATACTTTTGACTGGTAATATATATATATATATATATATATATATATATATATATATATATATATATATAATACGTTTGATACCTAAAAGTTCCGGGAATTTGACTGTACGCCGAAATTGAATGTAATATTGACGTTTGGGAGGAATACCTTGCCCTACGTGACGATAAAGTTATAAAAGTTTGTACAATGAAACGTGTATCTTTCATACGTTATTCGTATAAATAATAGATTTTCTTTAAATTTATCAACGAGAAGCTAAAGTTGATTAGATGAGGCATGTTTATTTCTTTTCGATATTTTTCAGCTTATAATTTAATTGATTAGTTTATTCTGATTTGAACAGCTTAATTCATTTCGTTGAAATCGCGTCCAGACTAAAAAAACAAACAAAACAAAACAAAACAACTAAAAACGGCCGTCATTATTTCACTGACGCTTTAGGTAATTGACTAATCAACTTAGTCGTTACCAATAAACAAAAATACGTTCCATTTCCACGAAATACAATCGATTCAAAAGAGAAATATCTATCTACCTAATTGATAGATGTAGGGAAAAAAAAAGAAGGACCAGTCATGATTCGTTAAGTGATTAACCAATCTGAAAACAACAAGCACAGAAAAAGTTAAAATAAAAATGAAAGAAGGGGGGGGGAGAGGAAGAAAAAAGAGTAAGAATAACAAAGAAAGAAGAGAGTGGAAAAGAAAGAAAGAAAAAAGTGATAGATAGAGGGAGTATGGGGAAAGAAAGAAAGAGAGAGAGAGAGAGAGAGAGAGAGAGAGACAGAGAGAGAGAGAGCAAAAGTATCAACAATTCGAGGACGTCATTTATTACCGAAATATTTTCTTTGCAAAGTTCAGTTTGTGATAATTAGGGAAGCCAGGGTGCCATTTTGAGATGGAATTATCGGTCTCTCATCATACACGGTCAGTCTAGCAAATGTGATTCTCAGAGTTTTTCTGTCAATGCACGTAAAGAATGTTGCGTAAAATGTATGCATTTGACAGGACAGATAATAAACAAGTTGTTAGTATATATATTAGTATAGTATATGCTTTATTGAGTTGGATAAGGTTGACTGTTTTCAACAAGTCATACAATCCTAAACACACTTGCATATCATCCCTTAATTAGAAGTCTAGCACGAAATTTGTTTTTATATTCTGGGTATGGCACTAAACTACATTCTGTGGTTAGGTAACAGTTATTGAACTCTTGACAGTATGGAGTCATCCTTAATTACCATTACTCCCAGCTCCACTCTGACTCGAATCGGTCGTATCTGTTAGTGTCCCAGCTATGGGTAAAAAAGATCTGTTTAAAATGATTATTATTTGTTGGGAATACTTGATGAATTCGAATCTGAACGGGAAGGCTTTATGCCATAACGAAGTAAAACTTAGTAAATAACAATATGCGTTAGTTTGATACCCTTCTATATTCTAAACCAGTTATTAGGCTAACTACAGCCCGCTGTGTGGCCCACTGTGTGGCCCACTGTGTGGCCCACTGTATTTTCTGAATGACCCAACTTTTTAAACAAATGATCTTTTTACGAAGAGAAAAAAACAAACAAAACAAAAAACAAAACAAAACAAAAAACAAGACAAGAAAACAAACAAACAAACAAACAAACAAACAAAAATCCGAACAAACAAAAAACTTTTCCCTATTTCTAAGGCATATGCTTACACAAATGGTCTTCTTTTGGGAAAATGGCTGAAGTACCTTCAACAAAAAATTACCTTGAATTTTTTGATAGTGCAGTCTACCTGATGATTGGCTATGTCTCATGTGGCCCGATTCTTTAGATGCTGGAGGAATTATGGATGCCTCTATGTCCGAAAATCTTCCATAAAAATGTTCTGGTGTTTCATGGCATGTTCTTACTAAACTGTATCTCAAAACCAGATGGAAAATCTTTTGCACACAGTTATATGTTTTAAAATATTCCTATCTATATTATATAGTTTCAAGTATTCATATCTGATATGAATGATATTTACTCAATTATATGGATTTATCAACTCCGCCTCCACACGGGCATGATGTGACACAAGGTCAATTTTTGAAGCCGATTTTGACAAGTTTGAATTCAGTTTTCCTTCTCCTAGACTGGTTGCTATTCCAAGGTTAAAGAGCCCAGCCTGCCCTACAATTTACACATAGCTGGAAGGAGAATAGTTAAAGGCATACCTTTCCCAATGGCATTAGTTTTCCTTCTCCAAGACTAGTTGCCTTATCAAGGTTAAAGAGCCCAGCCTGCCTTACCATTTACTCATAACTGGAAGGAGAATAGTTTAAGGCATACCTTTCCCAATGGCATTAAATTTCCTTCTCTAAGACTAGTTGCCATACCAAGGTTAAAGAGCTCAGCCAGCCCTACTATTTATCCATAGCTGGAAGGAGAATAGTTTGATGCACACCTTTCCCAATACAAATAATTTCAACCTAGTTTTTTGGTTTCAAGTATTCTTATCAAATTCTTATAATTTACACACAGTTGTATGGTTTCTAGTATTCTTATCTAATCCTAATAATAACCATTAACCATTATGTGATGAGTTCTATTGACACAGATAAGCATTCAAGCAACTGATGCTTTATGGCACAGAATAAATTATTCTATTGCCCAATGTTGACAACAGTGTGTCAGATTTAGGAACATTGTATGTTCAATCCGCCCCGTTGACGGACCTTATAATACGCTCCCTTGCAGAGGGTTAAGACGCCTTCAATAGAAGGAATGTCCGGAGTGATGACACGAAATTGCATCCTATGGTAAGGCTACAGTTCTCGAGATGAAAGCAATAGGGAGTATCCCTTCACTGACATCAATCCCAGCTACACTCTGTGCCAGCGTGATAATACCTGTTAGGGGATCTCATCTCTGGGTTAAATAGAACTGTTTAAAAATAACGTTATGTTATATGGCAGAGAAAAACAACGCTGATGTATAAAAATATAAACTGCTTCTTTTTTTTATTACCCAAAATGTACGGATGGGTATGTTGGATAGTGACAGGAAGATTCCTTTGACATTCCGCATAAGTTGCTTAGGTGGCATGATAGGATTTGTGTCTGTTTCCTTGGGTAAACAGGGCAATGCTCTGCCAAAATGCCGTGTGTGTTATGTGGGTGGCATGACAGGATGTCCAATTATATCCTAAGATAAAAAAGACGCTGGTGTTTCCTCGGTGGAAGTTCCACGTTGTTTGCGAGAATGGGATGCTATACAGGAGGCGTGTCCACGCCCAGTGCGTTGGCCAGAGGTGTGACCACAAGGACTGCCTGGGTATCCGGAAAATTATATAAACTAGGAAAGAATTTCGACCTTGGTAGGACGAAACTGAAAGGCACAGAGGTTTCACGGAAAAAACCCACCGTTATCCATGTGTGTGTGTATTTTAGTCATCTCCGACTCTCTCTTATTCTACTAATACGTACATTTCGGGTGATAAAAAAAAAATAAAAGCAAGAAAAGAAGCAGATTATATATTTATACATCAGCGTTGTTATTGTTCTACCCTGTATTCAACAGGTAGAGTGAAAGCGAGCTCCACACACAGAAACCGAGTTACGAATCTTCTAATAGATCAAAACCTTCTTGGTTTCATAATATCCCGGACGTCAAAGCAAATTCTCGTGGTCACACCTCCAGCCTGACGCCAACACAATACACGTGATCACACTTCCTTCTAGCATGCCACCCCCGCAATTTACTCGGTATTTCTGCCGAGAAAAACTGCGTCCTGTTTACTTTAGGTACCAGGTGCATTTTCCGTTATTTTTGTTCCCTGTGTCCGATTTCCGCATCTGCATCGACAGAAGTCCAAAGGGTCTTCAAGTCAATATCCAACAGTTGTGGTTTCTTGATCATCAGAATACAGCTAAGCCAAAAAGTCATTTACTAAGGTCAGCTTAGTTATGGCACTATGACAAAAGTATGGGGCACCCGGTAAGAATCGAACTCAGAATGGTCTGATTATTAAACCATAATAAGATCATAAAGTTTTTCTTTCTTTCTTTCTTTCTTTCTTTCTTTCTTTCTTTGCCTTAATGGACGACAAATACTACGAGATATATATTCTTTTTCGTATAGAAATGAGTCTCGATTCGTTCACAGCCATCACTATGAGACGGCCTTGTGTCATATTCTGACACTGGGATGTTTGATAAATCACAGAAATGAATTTAAGGAATCGACATTTTGTTTGGTTTTATTGTAAGAATTTCCAAGTCATCTGACTTGAAGGCTGGAACTCATACTCCCTTTTCTTCTTTTTGTCATGTTATTTCCATTGGATATTTCACAGTTGATTTTTGTCACAACATAAATGAATTATTTACAGTAAATTCAGAAATTAGTTCAAATAAATACTGAAAATTAACAAACATAATTTTTTTACTTTAAACAACTTGTGTATCTTTACTTTCGTTCATAACTCTTTCTCTCTCTCTCTCTCTCTCTCTCTCACACACACACACACACACACAAACATTATATATATATGTATATTGTTTGTTTGATTTTTTGTTTAATAGCATGTCAATCTTCGTGGGTTATTTAATCCTAAAGCATTGATAGTAATTGAAAAAGAGACTTGAGATTATTAAAACAATTATTACGAAATCAAGAAAGCCATAATCGAGGAAGATCTTTTTCAATTTGCTGAGCAGGATTTTAAATGTATTTAATCATCGCTTATTATTATCATAGTCATTATTTCACTCTTTGAGAGCTTTTCCAATCAGTTTTAATTGGTGGTTTTACATTGGAGTTTGTGTGATAGTAAGTCTACTTAGGTCTCCAAGATTTTTCTGAGCATTTTAGCCAATCTTAAAAATGTTGGAGTCTGTATGGTTCCTATTTTCTTCTTTGATTTCCACTTGAGGTGCCAATATTTTACAATGAGAAACAGTGCGCATGAGAGAATAATAAAGAATAAACTCTCGGTGAGACTCAAACTCGCGTTCCACTTTTCCTTTGGGAGTTCGGGTTATCCAAACAGAACGCAGATTTCAGAACACTTAATATGGAATTTCTGGTTAAACACATTTTGATTTCTTTCGCTCAAGTTGTGCGAAACAAAGAACCGTTAGAAATTGAAGCCTATTCTACTGACGTATCCCGAGTATGACTCTAAACTACTTCCGGTGGTGAAGCTCCAGTTCTGTATTTCTGAGAAGTGAAGAGTCCCACCTTCATTGCCCTTACTCTCAGGTTCCCACTGATCTGGAATGTTAGTACCAATTAGGGTAAAATCTTTAGATCAAACAGATCTGTTTGAAAATCATTAGTATTTGACAGAAATTCTTAAAACAATTTAGCTGTGTGCAGATTATTTGTTTTAAGCTATGAGAGTCTTTGATATCGCTGTAGTATAAGTAACACCTATAACCCATCCCTACTTTACTTCTCTATTTGCTGTGGTTTTTATATTTATTGTTATTGGTTTACACATTATTTGTGTTAATAACACATTTGTATTCTTTTTTTTGACAAAGCATTATCAATTATTATTATCATGAATTTAGGCTCATATTTTCTTTCATGTTTTTATCTCCGTTTCTTTCTTTTAAAAAAAATCTCAACTCTCTCTAAATTTCAATGATTATTTCTACGGCTGCAAAGATCAGCTCTCATCGGAATTAATCAAAAGATAATTATGGATAAAATAAACTGATAAATATCTTTGTCCCAATGAAAAATTTCACGTGTTTCTCCTTTCGTGCATAACACCGTCTTATTTAAAAAATTGAAAAACGAATAGCATCTTCTGTTTTTCCTTGATCTTCATAATAACCAGATGTATGAACGAAAACACTACAGACCCAACTGTTTCAAGAATATGTCCTGGTTAAAAGATAAGTGCTAACAAAGAGGATGATGGAGTCAATAAAGGAATTGATAGAAATCTGAAGAGACTTGCTGTCATCCTTTGAACCCCAGCTCAAATCACCAAATATCTCCCATGAACATACAAATGAATGTATATGGACGATATCAAACTGTTTGTCAAAAATGAAAAAAAAAAAAAAAAAAGAAAGAAAGAAAAGAAAGAAAGAAAAGAAATGGAAACCCCAATACAGGCAGCAAAGTGACGAAATGAGGATGGAATTTGGCATAGAAAAATGTGCCATGCTAATAATGAAAAGCGAAAAACAACAAATGACGGAAAGATTTGAACTATCAAACCAAGAAAAACCAGAACGCTCGGATAAAAGGAAACTTACAAACATTTGGGATTATTGGAAACGGACACCATCAATCAAGCGGAGATGAAAGAAAAAGAATACCTCAAGAGAACAAAAAAAATTACTCGAAACCAAACTACATAGATAAAATCTCATCAAAAGGATAACCACCTGGGCTGTCCCCCTCGTAAGATACTCGGGATCATTCTTAAAGTGGACGAGAGGAGAACTTCGACAAATAGACAAGAGAACAAGAAAACCCGTGACGATACATAAGGCCTTACATCCCAGATATGTTATTGACATTCTGTATGTATCAAGAAAAAGAGGAAGAAGACTCGCCAATATTTAAGATAGTGTCGATACAACGACTAGAAGACTACATAGAAAAACGCCGAGGAAGACTGATTACAGCCATCAGAAACAATACAGACAACACAAACGTCAATAGAGCAAAAGTGATCAGAAAACAAAAATGGGAAGAAAAACAACTGTATGGATATTTCGAGCGATAAATAATTGACACCTCACACGAGAAAACTTAAATATGGCAAAGAAAGGGAAACCTTTTAAGAGAGAAACTGAATCTGTTCTGATTGCAGCACATAACAACGCCATAAGGACTAACGATGTCAAAGCACGAATAGACAAGATGCAACGAAATAGCAGATGTAGATTATGTGGTAACAGAGACGAAACGATCAATCACATAATAAGTGAATGCAGTAAATTAGCGCAAAGAGAGTATAAGACCAGACACGACTGGGAGGGGAAGGTAATCCACGGGGGATTGTACAAGAAATTTAAATTTGGCCATACGAACAAATGGTATATGTACAACCCAGAATCCGTCCTAGAAAATGAAACGCACAAACTTCTCTGGTATTTCGAGATAGAAACGGATCATTTAATCTGGGCAGATAACCAGACCTTTGTGATAGTCAACAACAAAAACTGTCCAGGCCACTAAATAAAATTAAAAGAAAGCAAAAAGATATATAAGTATCTAGACCTTGCTAAAGAACTAAAAAATTTATGGACCAGGAAAGTCACGGTGATACTAATTGTTATTCGTACACTTGGAACAATCCCCAAAGGATTGGTGTAGGGACAGGAAGACTTAGAAATAAGAGATCAAGTGAAGATCACCCAAGTGACAGCATTATTAAGATCAGCCAGAATACTGAGAAGAGTTCTGGAGATTTGAGGAGACTTGCTGTCACTCAAACTCCAATGGGAAATTATCAGCTAACGTTGCTGTGAAAATCTCTTAAGAGTAAAGACAATAATAATAATTGGCCATTGTAAAAAATTGTATATGTACAAACCGGAATTCATCTTAGAAATATGAAAAACCCATAAGAATTTCTGGGATCTTTTGCTATACGAAGGGATCATCCAATCCCAACCGGAAAAAGTGGACTTGCCACCAAGTAAATTTTGCGGTTCTGGAAGATCACACAGTGAAAATGAAAATAAGCGAAAAGATTGACAAATACCCAGATCTTATCAGAGAGTTGAAAAAGCTGAGGAAAATCAGGATGACAATGGTTTGGTTTCTTTGTTTTAATGGCATATCAACCTTTGTAGGTTATTTAATGCCTTAGCCATCCTGCTAAAAGAACAATAATTGTACTTTTTAACCCATAGCTCAAGAGTATTTGCCCGAAAGTGAACGTAATAGTACGACTGGAATTCGAACTCCTTTACTAGGATTCCGCAGTCCATCACGAGGACCCCCTCCTTGGATGACAATGATATCAATTGTTGTTGTTGGTGCTTTTGGAACGGTCCTCAAGGATTTGGAAACTGGAGGGATTGGAAATCAGGGAACAATGGAGACTATCTAGACTCCAGCACTGTTGAGATCGACGAGAATGCTGAGAAGAGCTCTTGAGATCTGAAGAGACTTGCTGTCACTTAGACGCCAGTGGAAGACCCCCAGATGACGCTGGTGTGAAAAATTCACGAATAGTGAAATAATAATAATAATAATAATAATAATAATAATAACCCTTGTTTTCTGTTTTTTCTTGACTTGTCCGGAATAAGTGATGAACTACCACCCAGCATCAACAACCCCGGCAACCACCGCAAACCTCCGGTAATCCTCGGCAAACCTCAGTAATTCCAGCCGCAAGCTAAAATAGCCAATTAATGTCATTTGAAAGTTCCATTTTAAAAGTCGGAAAAATCCCACAACAGACAGATACAATTTTAACAAGGTGCTGATAAGACATAAATACCTACATCCGTCGTCTGATTGGTGATATATATATATATATATATATATATATATATATATATATATATATATATATATATATACTATTGAAAATCAAGGACACATTTACTGCAACTAATTTGATGATTTTTCTTAAAAGGCCATTTACTACGATTTTGTTGAAGTTTCCCAGGTTTTGCCAAAATTGTTATAAAAAAGCATTGCACGTGTGTGTGTGTGTGTCATCTATACACTGCACTTCATAGATAAAGCAAACCTCAAGAATAAAAAAGTGGAATTTTAGGCCCAGGTAAGTTTTATGTTTCAATCTTAATCTGATGGCTTGATAAAACCGAGGCGTTGTGTTATGCCCCAGCTTGTGTAAGCTGTGTTATTTTTTTCAAAAATAAGAACATGTTTTTTTTTTTATTTCGCGATCTTCCTTTGGAGGTTCTTGAAAGTTGTTTCAAAACAATCTTAAAAGACTTGAAGAACTGAAATGAAAAAATTTAACAAATATATCGAGAATGAAATAAATACAAACTTTCATTCAGGTTAAAGGAAATTAATTTAAACAAGTTCAAATTGACGCGTAATCAGAACCTTTTTTGTAGTTTGTGTCTTTACAGAGGATTTTTGGTTTGAGTTTTGTTTTCTTTATTTAATGGCATATCAATATTCATGGGTTATTTAATGCCAAAACTATTCTTACAAAAGAACGGTTGTGGTACTATTTAATCCATAGTTGAGGGATAGGGGGGGTTCATATCTTTCCCAAGGGCATTGGTCCAAAAGTGAACGTAAATGCGTGACTGGACTTCGAACTTGCTAATTACGAGGTTATAGTCCAGTATTTTAGCCCCTACACGACGAGGACTCCCTGATTTCGCTCTTTGGTGTGGGTGTTTTGTCTGGATCCGCCTCTGAGCATAGAACAAAATATTTTGGTAGAAAAAATCGTTAAATTTTCCTTGTATTTTTAATTCTATAAATACACCATGTTACTTGAAATATTCTTTTTTACCGAAGAACAAATTGAATTACCGTAAATTGCAGCTTACAAGACGATTTGATATATAAGACGATCTTTAGATTTTTAGCTCAAAATTCGGGGTTCGACTCGGGAACGGCATCTGATATAGCTTTTAAAATAATACTTAATTTGTATAACAGTTTTATTACTTTATATTAATCTCTGTGTTAATTTATTAAATATATTCATAAAAAATAAGTTTCAGTTGGAAATGTGGTAAAAGTTTGGATTTTAGCCCGATCCCATTTTTGTAGAGATTTTTTCAGCCTGTTGCGGGTCGATATGTCAATTCTACAAACGTTTATGGAATTGTGAGATTGACAACAAACTAGGCAAGGATGACAAAAACAAAAAGGGTAAGTTAAAAATGCTGGACCTTTATTGGGCGAGTCGTACACGAAATGTTTGCGTGAGTGTAGAATCGCTGCTGCTGCTGCTTTTTGTTCGTGTAGTTTCAGCAGTGTTGAAAGTCGGTGGAGTCGAAACAATTGTTGACTCGACTGTCAAAAAGTTCTAGGTGACAGCGAATCTAGAAGATCAGGATAGAGTGGTGATGCCCCGTACAGGTCGTAGCTGTAGCTGTGTAGTTAGAAATTTAGAGATGGTCGAAGAGGCGGACGCATAGGTTGCGGAAGCTGGATGAACGATGTTCCGGTTTATTCAGTCGCTGGTTGTAGGTCGACGTGGCCTCGGAGTGCTGGTGATAGTCCAAGCTGGGTTATTGATCGTAGACTAGTTTGCTGCTGGTAATGCAGGAACTGATCTGTTGCAGGTCTGGTGATGCAGGAACTGGGCTGCAGCAGGTCTGGCCAGCTGCGGCGTCTTTGTCTCGTGGTGCCTGAAATGATCCTTAAAACGGATCGAAGATGGGAAGCAAGACTATTTATCCTGAGAAGGACTCTTTCAGGTTGATTTTTGTTCGGTAGCCTTCATAATGGTTGTCATTTTTTGACTTACCTCATTTTACTTCTCATAATGACTGTTTGAGAGTGCTGCTGTGATTGGTAGGGGTCCTGGCATTGGCTGTGATTGGTTGAATACTGCGTCGGCTGCCGTTTGGTAGAAGAGGCTCTGGTAAGGGGTATGGTGTTACCAGTGAAAAATAGTTCGTTTAATTCCCTCGCCTCCATGCACGAATGCCCGCTGCGAACGCGATTTGTCTGATATCATACTGTGTCAGAATATGGCACAAGGCTATAGTGGGGGCCACAGAGGAATAGATCCTTATGCACTGCAGGTGTTAAAATTCTTAACCCCGTCGGCATTCTCCTAATAAGGCGCTTCAGGCACCATGCCATAAATTTAGTCCTGCAAGCTGGTAAAGACCTCAGAGGCTGCCTACAGATGCCAAGGTGTCATAGTATGTAAACACCGGCGGCCGGTACGAATGCCAGGCGGCCAGCTTGAAGAGGCAGTCGCGGACTAAAGTTTTGTGGTCAGTTACTGCTTTTATATTGCAGAGGAGAGTAGCGTATCTGATGGTCTACATGAGTGGCGAAACTTCTGTGTTGTCTAAACAGGAAGACTTTCTTTCAAATACGAGTAATAATGAAATATATCATTATACTGATGAAAGAAGCTTACAAATACAACCTGTTTTCTCCGAAGTTAGAGACAATCCTCGAGATTTGTTGTCTGAATTTCTGAGACGAAACTTGATGATTTTTACGGTAACGGTTATCGGCGTTGGTTCCCTAAGCTTCTAAGTAGACAATCATCTGGAGGTTACAGGTTCAATTCTGACTGCAGGTGGGTAACAATACAGGAATACTTAACACTTGTATCCGGTTATGGTTAATGGAATCAGAACATGCGACCCCCGTGGATTCAATAAAGGACGTAGTTCGAAGTTCCGTGAAGGTTCCCGAATTCGACAAACACCTGAAGAATGCCAGAGGATATATCGCCCGAAACGTTGTGGAAATAACAATAAAGATGAAGACAATAGTCCGAAAATCCTTTATGATAAAAATCCTCGAGATGATCTGCGGAATTCATTCATCGCTAAAATAGTCTCCGTGTCGTAACCGACCAGTGAAATAGTTACGTTATTGTTGATACCGGGTTCGTTGTTTCTGGTTGTGGTGAAAAATTCCGTTAGCTGACTACGATGAAGCCTTAAAAAGTTTACTTGTAAGCCGAAATTTTGGGTAATTGTCATATAAGACATAATTATCAAACCAGTCAATGCCTGAAAGATTTAACACACTTTCTATAATAACAGTTGCCACTGTTTTTCCTGTTTTACAATGAAAAGCACCTGTACAATAAGTTTTATTGATAATTTTTGATTCTTGAAACCATAAAACTGTGTGCAATTATTTGTAGTTAAAAATAATACTTAATTTCCTAAAAATGTAAATCTTTTGAATTAAGAATTGTTACTTGAAATTATAATAATTTACTTAGGATTATTATGATTAGTTATTTGAAAACTGTGAGCAAATTAATTATTATTAAATAGGAATAATTATTTGTCTAAATTTCTGAGATAAAGCTTGATAATTGTTAATACTTAGAATATTCGGACAATTGACTTCATCTTTATTGTTATACTCAAACGTTTCAGCCGAAATACTTGAAGAAAGCCGAAGAACAGATCGGCTAAAACGTTGTGATTATAACAATAAAGATGAAGTCAATAGACCAAATATTTTAAGTAACAATTAGAAATAATTACTTGAAAGTGGGGGGCCGTTACCTTGGGCACGGTACGAAACATAACACTTCATTTTGCCAACTGACCACAATTGTGCTTAATATGGTTTCACGGTACCAAATGTAGTACCATCACTTGGCCACGGGGTTTCAGGATCGAATCTTGTTTATGGCTGCGCCGTGGGTCCTTACTGTCAAATCCTGCTTCTGGCTGTGTCGTGGATTTTCAGGGTGGAATCCTGTTAACGATGCCAAATGCATTTTTGGATAGTTCGTTTATCAGTCCTGTCTGTGCCCACGCTGTGTTTGAAAGATCCACAAACAATGTATGACACAATCCATCCGGAACTTCTTCTGTCGGTCGGGGTGATCCGTTGGAACAAAAGTTGCCTGGGTGTTGACAACTCAAAAACAAGAACTCTCCGTCAACAATTAATAATCATTTGTTCAGATTGCATACAATAGCACGAGAGAGAGAGAGAGAGAGAGAGAGAATCTGTAAGGTTCTATGAACAAAGATAAAGAGACACGCCCCCCCCCCAGCCCGACAAAACTCTCTGAATGCAAACTTCTGACTATTGACTGAGTGACTAACTGACTACTTTTTTAAAATTCGCCAATTTTTATCAATCTAAATTCAGGATGTCGGTGGGGGGTGGCATCTTACTAATCTCTCACGTGTCCAAAATTCACTGCTTTCATTTCTCCAAACAAACCTGTTAGAGACAAGATATGAATCCATTTTGTTTATATTTTTGCCTTCCTGTGGTGTTCGTTATGTACTCGCTTAAACTTTCCGATTTGACTGACATTTTCATTCAAAGATTTTTGCTTACTTAACAGCTAACTAAAAACTCGCGGCCTAACCAAACCAGCTAATAAAAAGTAATTAACTATCTCGGACACTGTGTTACATAACTTTATGCACCCCCCCCAAAAAACCCGAAAACTCTCAAGAAACAATCCCAAAAATATAAATGTGTAATGAACGCAATTCCCTAACCACTAGGTATGAAATAACCCCAGAGAAGTTGACATGACGTTAAGATCAATCAATACTTTTCTAATTTTCGTTCGTGCGTCACAATTTCAGTTATAAATATAAGTTGGCGGCCGTAGTCGAGGGCAACCAGAAGGTTCCCTTTTCAATAGCTACTACACTGAGGTGTAGAGGAGGGTGCCACTATTTTTTCTGGATTGCTCCACTTACCCTTGATTCGTACCTTATAATGCTGAGTGATAAGCAAGGAAGCGCCAAGTAACATTTTTTAAGTCTTTGGTATGACTCGACCTGAACGCAGGTCTTCTTGACTATTGTCGAACAGTCGAACCATTATGCCAATGAGCCTCTATATAAATATACTTTTGTAGAAATTGTAGAAATAATTACTTGAAGCAATAAAATTATTAGTATAAGATAAAAATACTTGATATCATGTAAATGTGTGCAAATTATTTGTATTAAGCATAGTTATTGAAGGTAGAATTGTTTAAAGAGAACTATAATTATAACTTACTGAAAACCATACAATTGCATGAAATACTTGAAACCCTATAACTATATACAAACCCTTGGGGCAAAATATGGAACCTCTTATTCTTCTCTGAATATATTGGTTAAATAGTATTGTTGATTGCTTGAAATACAGAGTCACACACTGTACCACTACTTTTCTTTTGTCAGGATAGCTTTGGTATTGAATAACCAATTAACTACACGAAGCAAACTTGGTCGGGGAATAATTGAAACTATATAACTCTGCAAACAAAACTTTATCATTATTAAATAGGATTTATTGCTTGAAACCACATAATTGTGAATGAATTATTAATATTTGATAGGAATACTTGTAACCATACAACCATGCGCAAATCATCATCATCTCCATTTCGTCATCGTTCCTGGTAGGTCTTCCTGGTTGCATCCAGTGTCTTCACTGAGCTGATGTATGTAAATCTTTGCTAGTCAGATAAAAGTGGCGCGTCCCTGTGTAGGAGTCTATAAAGGAACATTATTATTATTGCTGAGGATTATTTACTTGAAGCTAAAATTATTTAAAAAGGAACGTTTTCGTTGGTTATTTGAAATCACACAATCGCTTAAAATGCTTGAAATCATAAAACTGTGTACAAATCATTAGTATTAGATAGGAATACCTGAAACCATATAACTTTTTTCAAATAGATTATTATTTTACTTCTTGAGAATTTTTCAAACTGGCATTAGCTGATGGTCTTTTACTGGAGTCTGATTAACAGCAAGTTTCGCTTAGTCTCTTGGACTCTTCTTAGTATTCTGGCCGATTTTAACAATGCTCTAGTTTAAATGGTTTTGCTCGTCCTTCGATTTCCAACGAAGCTTTATTATTATTATTATTATTATTATTATTATTATTTACTCCTTTAATAGTTTCTCACACCAGCTTTGGCTGATGGTTTCTCAATGGAGTTTGAGTGACAGCAAATATCCTCAAGTCTCTTATCAGCGTTAGCAGATGGTCTTTCACTGGAGTTTGAGTGACAGCTAGTCTCCTCAAGTCTCCTGGACTCTTCTAAGTATTCTGGCCGTTCTCAATAATGCTGTAGTTTGGATGGTCGCCACTCGTCCCCCAACTTCCAAGTCCTCAAGTCCCATTAGTAATCCTTTAGTTACTGTTTCAAACGCACTAATTACAATTGGTATAATTGTCACCTGCATGTTCCACAGTTTTTTCAATTACCTAGCAAGGTCGTGGTATTTATCCTTCTTTTCATATTCTTTCAGTTTTATTCTGTGGTCAGCCGGAACAGGAAAGTCGACAATTTTGCAAGTTCTCTTTTTTTTTTGTTGATCATTATAAGATCTGGTCTTCTGGTCGAAAATTGGTGACCTGTCTGTACGTCAAAGTCCCATAGGAGTTCATGTGTTTCATTTTCTAGGACAGGTGCTAGGTTGTGCAAATACCATTTATTTGTATGGACAAATTAAAAATTTTTGCACATCTCCCTGTTGATCACCTTGGCGACCCAGTCGTGTCTAGTCTTATATTCCTACTGCGCTAATTTTCTGCATTCACTTATAATGTGATTGATGGTTTCATCTTTGTCACCGCATAGCCTACATTTGCTATTTTGTTGCGTCTTATCTATTCTCGTTTTGATATGATTCGTTCTTATGGCGTTGTTTTGTGCTGCTATTCGGAGGGATTCTGTTTCTCTCTTAAAGTTCCCTTTTCTTAGCCAAATCCAGGTTTTCTGGTGTGAGATGTTGTTTATTAGTCGTTTAAAACGTCCATAGAGTTGTTTTTCTTTCTGTTTTTGTTTCCTAGTTATTTTTTTTCTGTTGTTCATAGTGTTGTCAGTATCGTTTCTGATGGCTGTAAACAGTCCTCCTTCGTGTTTTCCTATGTAGTCTTCGAATCGTTATATCAATGCGTCAACGCTGTCTTCGATGCTGGTAAGTCCTCTTCCTCCCTCTTTTCCTGATACATATAATCTGTCAACGTCGTCCCTGGGATGTAGTGCCTTATGCATGGTCATTAGTTTTCTGGTTCTTTGGTCCATTTGTTTAAGTTCATCTCTGGTCCACTTGAGAAAGGGTCCCGAATATCTTATGAGAGGTACAACCCAGGTATTTATTCCTTTTATATGGTTTCTGCTTGTGAGTTTTACCTCGAGTAGCTTTCTAGTTCTCCTGCAATATTCTTTTTGAATTTTGTCTTTCTTTTCCACTTGTTTGATGTTGTCAGCCTCGAAGATGCCCAAGTATTTGTAGGTTTCGTTTTAACTTTGTCTTGATTTGGTAGTTCCATTCCGTCAGTTATATGTCGTTTGCCACTTTTCATTACAAGCATTGCACCTGTTTCTATGCCAAATTCCATTCCTATGTTCTGACAATATATTCTAACTGTGTGTATTAGATTTTCCACTTCTTTTTCATTTTTTGCAAATAGTTTGATGTCCTCCATGTACATTAGGTGATTGACCTTTTCTTGCGATCTACTAAGTTTGTATCCGGCTGTGTATTTTCTGAGTATGTGGTTAAGTGGCATCATGGCAATTACAAATAGAAAGGGTGATAGTGCATCTCCTTGGAAAATACCTCTTTGGATCTTTGCTTCAGCTAATGTTCTTCCTCCTGCTGTCAATTCCACTCTCGAAGTTTTCCTGGTTTTCTCGAGAAAGTTGATGACTTCATGTGATATTTTGTACATTTTGAGGCAGTTTATTATCCAGCTTTGCGTAAACCATATCATATGCCTTTTTGTAGTCAATCCAGGCCATAGCTAGATATTTCCGTCTGGTCTTGCTCTCATTTAGGATGTGTTGATCTATGTAAAGTAACTCTGCTGTGCCTCTGGATCCTTTGCAGCATCCTCTCTGTTCCTCAGTCCGCGGTTTGTTAGCGAGTAGTAAATCTCTTCCCTTATTTGGGCTATTGATATTTTCCACCTCATCGGTAGGCAAGTTATGGGTCTGTAATTGTTTGGAGCAGTTCCTTTACGTGGGTCCTTATGGATCAATGTGGTCTTTCCTTTGGTCATCCAGTCAGGTACTTGTGCTTCTTTTTAGCATCTGTCTATTTCTAGTGCTAGTCTGTAGTGAATGGAGGTGAATTTCTTGAACCAGAAACCATGTATTTCATCATGGCCTGGTGTTTTCCTGACTGATATTTTTTTTAGTGTCGTTTTGAGTAAATCGATGTGTATTTCCTCTTTCGGGCCTTCTTCGAGTCCTTTTAGTTCTCTTGTCATATTGTTTATCTATTCAGCCCTTTCGTTATGTTTCTTTGGTTGCCATATTTTAGTCCGAAATCGTTCGGTTTCTCTTACATCCGATTGTTGGTATGTGTTCGTGTCATCTCCACTCAGTTGTTGATAAAATTTTCTTTCGTTGTTTTGGAATGTACTATTTTGTCTGCATTGTTTTACCCTTTGTTGATATATCTTCCATCTTCCTTCTTTTGCCATTACTTACTGGTTTATTTCCTCAAGTTGTATTGTTTTTTTTTTCTCTGTTACCTTTTCCTTTCAGTTCCATCATATTCCAGCGTCTTTCTTTTTCTGTTTTATCATTTTGGCCTTCTTTTTTCGAAGATTTTTTATCTGCGTTTCTAGTCGAATTTCCCATCCTGGTTTTGACTTTTTCTGCGTGCTTTTTGAGGGGATCCCAATTTTCTCACCAACTAGTTTCGCCTCTGCATAGATTAGTTCATTTAGCTCGGTTATATTATTCGTTGATATGTAAGGTAGTACGTGATTTATTTTATTCGTTTCTATCTTAAGGGATCTCCATTCTATGTTTCTTAATGATTGTAAAGTAGTCTTTTCACTGTTCATCATTCTCTCTACATTTTCTAGGTCTATCTTTTGTTCTTCTGATAATGTTTCTTTTGGGTTGCTTGGTTGTGAGTTGTTTGGTAGTGTAGCGTTTTCATTTTCGGAAGATGGCAGTTCATTTCTATTTGGTTGATTTTATTTGACAACCCTTGATATGTCTGGTACTGTATTATTATCTTGTGTATTTGTTTTCTGATGTATGTCTGGTACTTTAAGGTCAGAAAACCAACCCTTCTTTATTATTGTTCTAACTTGATCGGCAAGCCTTTGGCTTGTTGTCTGAAAATTAGCACATTCTTGCCAGATCTCTATCATTCTTTTCATATATTTTCTTTGTGAAGGGCTGCTCCTAAAATATCAGTGTAGTGCAAGTTGATTGTCCTCCCTAGTCCATGTTTTGCGTTTAGTTCTCTGGTCTTTGTGGTTCCTTACGTCATCATTCATGCACCTCAAAAAAGAGCAGCCAACATTCGCAGGATGACTATCGGGTTTCCCATGTTGGCTATCAGGTGAGCACCTGCCGATCATGACACCCAAGCCTGTTGCTCTGGCCCCCCGTTGTCCAATATTGTGATTGGACATTTTAATCATGGGTGGTATATTTTGGCTATACCAGACCCAGAGGTTGTTTATGACACAGATGTGACCAAGAACAGTCATGATGGCTGTTCGTGAACAGCGGGTCATACACACACACACACACACACACACAAAAATTATATATATATATATAAATTTAAGGTGGTATCTACATACACACATATCACCCCAAGTTTTAACTTAGTTAAAATCCGTTGTAATGCTATCTACATTTTACTTCACGACCTACTGACCTGAACTAGTTTCAGGTTTTCCTGTATAACCTCTATAGTTTATATCTATCTTGGTTTTAAACTATTTAAAGTTTTTTTTGTTCTCTCATTATCAAATTCTAAGAGACGCACCCTACAGCGATGAATGACTGAGTTTAACGCGGTAAATTTAAACAAATCTTTCGTGAGTTCGGGATTGGTTTGCAGTAAATAATTTAGCTGATTCGTATGACTCTTCATTTAAAATCACAATAATTTACAAAAAGATTTTACAAATAAACTAAAAATCAATTTTTTTTTAAAGGAGTGGCATTTTACTAACTTGATTTTCTCCGAGCATCAGTCAAGATATTTAGTAGTTCTATTAGGTGTGGTTGACTCGCGCTTATTAACCATTCGGCAAAAGGATTTTTTTAATATATATATTTTCGAAGAATTAAACGTAACTTTCGAGAACTTTCCATTCTAAAATTTTTGGGTTTTATTATTATTATTATTATTATTATTATTATTATTAGATAGGACTAGTTACTTGAAACTATAACTATTTACAAATCATTATTATCATAAATTACTTGAAACCATGTAAATCCTTAAAAATGACTTTGGCATTGAATAACCCAACAAAGTTTGACATGCCAAAAAAAAAAACAAACAAAACAAAAAAAAACAAAAAAAAAACAAAAACAAAAAAACAACAAAAAACAAAAAACAACCAACCAATCATTTTATTGATGTTCAAAATCTTGCTGTATTCTTTGTCGTTTTTTTTTTTTTGGAGGAACACGTTTCCGTAAGCAATATTTATGGAATTTTATTTTGTGCTACAAAAGTGATGTCATTTTATTTTTGCAATAGTGTATATCATTTTCATAGGGCACGGGGTCACCAGTTAACAAGATATACTTATTCACTAAGCCTCTGTTTCATCGGAAAATCGGAAATCTTAATTTTGGAATCTTAAATCTAATATGTTTGGCATTTTAATAAGGTTACAAAGCATAGTCTCTGTGGTGGTTCTCTCATCTTATTTTTCTATTATTCTAACTTCATTTTTACAAGAGTTGGTGACTCTCATCTTTTCGCTCAACACATAATCCATTCTGTCTTATTTCATTATCTCGGCACGGATTACGGTTTTTCAATGTTTAGTGTCCTTATCTTTGTTATTTCTTCAAGAAAACTCCCGAAAAGTAAATAGTCACGAGAGAGAATTAAAGAATCATATCCATTCTAGTTGTAAACTCATTCCAAGTTAAAGCTAATCGTCTTCTACCAGTTGATTATTCCTCGTTAATTTTAGATCTGGTCTGGATAACAATTTTATATTCTGACCTTAATCCAGGTGTGCAATAGATCGATACAGTTTACAATCTAAAATGAAATTGCCATTAACGTGACTTTTATGGATGTCCAGATAACTAGAGCAAGGGTTCATGACTTCAATATATCTTAAAAAGTGAACATACACAGTATAAAACGCTTGAATCCAACAATTCTCCTTCCAGCTAGGAGTAAATAGTCGGTTAGTTGGGCTCTTTCGCCTTGCTAAGGCGACCAGTCCAACGAAAAGGTATGCTCTTAATTCAAACCAGCTGTACTCTGCTTAAAAACTAAGCTTGTGTCTCCCTCTACACACGGTAGAGGGGTTGGGAAGTGCATAGGTTGCAATAGGAAATACCGAATCTTTCTCTACATTGAGATTAATTTAAGGAATCTTACCGGCGTTGTCGGAGCCTTTCCTGTTTTTGATTTGTGTGACTTACGGAAGTCACACGTGTTTTCAGAATCACGTTGGTGAAGCAAGAGAAATAAAAAAGTCATAGAGATGATGAGATTAAAAATTGATCACGTGTCGAAACTTATTCCTGTCGGAGGAACTGGATTGGCTAAAGAAAGTTTTGATGTATTTGTTTAATAAATCCTGGTTATAATATATGATATAATTATAGTAAATGAAAGTTTTGACGTATTTGATTTTATAAATCCTACTTTTTAGCTGTGTTATCATTAAAGTGAAAGGAAATTTTGATAAATTCATTTAATAAATTCTACTTCTTACATATGTAATCATTTGAGTGGATAAATATTTTGAAATATTGTACATAATACGTTTTATGCGATTGCTTACATTTTATGTAAACATTAGAATGAATGAAAGTTTAATAATTTTTTTTTGGTAATGTAAGTTTTGAAGTATCTAAAAAACGTCTTCTCATGATATAAAGTATTGTATGAAAACTGCAACACACACACACACACATACTGTAAACCACATGTTTACCAACTGCTATAAGCACACATAACTAAATGCACATTCTTATATAGACTACATGAATCCATCTATTCACTCTTCCAGCTATGGGAAAATAATAGGGCAGATTAGGTTCTTTAGCCTTGGTTAAGCAACTAGTCTGGAAGAAGGAAAACTCTAAATTCAAACCAGTTTTACGCTACTTAAAAATGACCTTGTGTCTCATCATGCTCGAGACGGAGAGGTTTGGTAAATTTCTGCAAATGCCAAAATCCCTCAATCCATAAAGAAAGGGAGTGTCCCCTGTCAACCACATCGAGAACAAATGGCGGCTCAGGCAGAAATCAACAGGAAATGAGTTGTGTGAGAAACAGCTTTCAGATTAACAATTATTCCACAATCATATTATCAGTTTACACTTTGAGTGGTACAAGGTTAGAGGAACACAGTAAAAAAAAAAAAAAATGACGTGGTCTATTTCCCTTATTTTAGACACATGACAGATGGATTTAAAAAAATTGCAGTTTATTCAAAATCAATTGAATAGTCAAAAGGTGTTCCCCATCTTTACAAGAGACGGAAAATCTCTATCAGAAGAGATTACGACCAATAGCGTGAACAGCATCCCATAAAAAAGCGCCGTCAAAAAGGAGATACAAAGGTAAAGTACTGAGTAAAATTGAAAAGCCGTAATCCGTGAAGAGTTAACGAAATCAAGCATAGCTGATCATGTGCGGAGTGAAAAGATGAGATTAACACTCTTGTGGAACGAAGTTAGAATAATTGATAAATAACAGAAAATACAATGCAAAACTTATAGACGCGATTAGAAACACAATAAAATGTTATAGGATTATAAAAACATAATAAGATAATGAAAATATTATAAAACAAAATAAAACAATAGAAATACAATAAAATACAATAAAATAAAAAGACATAATAAAGAATAATGAAATAATAGAAACACAACGAAACAATCAAAATATAATAAGACTATAAAACAATCAAAATATAATAAAACATAATAAAAAAAAAGGGAAAATAATAAGACAATAAAAAAGTAAGTAAAGTTGAGGGTGACCAGACGGCTCCCTTCTAAATAGCTACTACACCAAGGTGTAAGGGAGGGTGCTACTCCATTCCTTGTATTGCTCCACTTTACCCTTGATCCTTATTTTATAATGCTGTGTTTAGAAAGGCAGCATCAAGTACCATTTTTTGAATCTTTGGTATGATTCGACCTAGGATTGAACCCCAGTCTCCCGGACCATTGGTGAATACTCTACTCATTAGGCCAATGGCCCGGTAAAACTAAAGAAACAAAATAAAACATAATGAAATAATATAATAATAATATAATAATAAAACAATAGAAACATAATAATACAATAAAACAATGGTTGTGTCGGTGGTATTTAGTATACACTGATTGTATCCTCTTCAGAGTATTAAGAATCCCCCCCCCAAAAAAAGAGAGGGATGTTCGGGTATGACACTAAACTGCATCAGATGGTAGGACTCCAGTTCTGGAGATCTGAGTTGTGGGAAGTGCTTTTTCATTGCCATTACTCCCAGATCCACTCTGACCCAGAGTGGTAGTGCCTGTTAATAGATCAAATAGTTCTGTTTAAAATTATTGATGTTATAAAGAATCGTGTGCAAAAAGTCTTAAGAAACAATTACTCAAAAATATAGATATGAACCTACAATGAACACGATTCCTTAACCTCGAGATATATATAAACCAAAACGGGTTGAGATGCCGTCAGAATCAATTTCATATGTAGTTGTTTGCTTGTCGAGCTTGTTAACCATTACTCCTTGCAAAATACACCCCACATTTTATTGTTATAAAAGTTACAGTGATTCCCACAATTCATCCAAATATTAATTAGAAGAAAAAGAAGAAACTTATTATTCGACAAGCTGAACACAAATCTTGAGGAGGGTGCCCCCATTGCGTGGTGGCTAATGTGTTGGACTGTGACATTCGTAGGAAGCAAGTTCGAACTCCAGTCGTGCTATTACATTTACTTTCGGATTAATAACCTCAGGAAAAGGCATAAACTCCCTTTTCCCTCCCATCTATGGGTCAAATTGTACCACTACTGTTCTTCTAAAAGGATGGCTTTGGCATTAAATTGCCCAGGATGGTTGATATGCCGTTAAACAAAGAAACCAAATCAAACTGACACAAAATCGATTTTTAAGCGGAGGAAAGCTGGTTTGAATTCAGAATTTACCTTCTCCTAGACTGGTTGCCAAGCATAGGCTGAAGAGCCTAGTCTGCCTAAGTATTTATCTGTAGCTTAAGAGAAAACGGATGGATTCATGCCTTTTCAGGTATATTAGTGCGAACTGAAATGCAAACATTATCGTCTAGAATTTGAACTCGGGTTACCAATTCCATTTTGTACGATGATAATTTTGGGCTGCGTGTAAGTATGGATGTATGTGTGTGTGTGCGCGCGAGTGTGTGCGTGTGAAAGCACTTATTAAACAAACTCCCTTATCATCATCATCATCATGTCGCGCCGCCAGCACGGATATCCCTGACCCTCTCTCGCCACTTCTCCCTATCATTCATCGCCTCCGGCAGGTCTTCAGGGTTACATCCTGTGTCCTCACATAGTTGCTGTATGTAAGTTCGTGCTGGTCATCCCGCTTTTGCACATCCATATGTGGGGGTCCACAGGAGTACATCGCGTATGAGCTCGTCCTTGCTTCTCCAGCAGTGTCCCGCGTGTCTGGTTCGTCTAACTTGTATAGTTTTCGTGAGGGGGGCAAGTGTCCATATAGTCGGTGTCTCATGGGGTGTTGTCGCCAGGACTTGTTCAATACTGCTCTCAACATTCTTGTGTAATTTCCGTCTAGTTTCCTCTCCAGCCGTTTAGTCAGCGTCCATGTAGTGCGTTCATATAACAGTATCGACAAAACCGCTGCCTGGAAGAAACTGCGTTTCATTTTATCGGTTAGGTCCGACTTCCATATGATCGAGAGCCTATCGATAGCTGTCCATGCCTTCGTCAGTCGTGTGTCAATGTCTTTTTCGGTTGATGAGACGCTACTTCCTAGGTAGGTGAATTTGTCTACTAGTTTCAGAGAGGCTCCGTCTAGTGTGGCAATGTTGCCCGTTTGGTTGTAACACATATATTCAGTTTTGTTTGCATTGACATGGAGGCCAATGCCAGCTGCAGCTCGTTCCAGACTATGCAGTAGTGTCTCTGCTTGATTAGGCGTATTCGCTAGTAACGCCAAGTCATCAGCGTAGTCAGCGTCCGTGATTGTTTTTGCGGGGTACCTTTTGCTTCTTCTCTTAGTCAGCTCAAAGCCATTTTCTCTGATTTTGTCGATCGAAGTCCTAAGCACATAGTCTAGACAGATGATAAAGAGGTACGGGGCTAGTGTGTCTCCTTGTAGTACTCCTGCAACAATGTCGAAGTATTCCGTGTCTCCATCTGGTGAACGTACTTTAACTTTGGTGTTTCTGTAGAGAATCATTATCGCTGCTACGGTTTCTTTTGGTAGGCCGTATGCTAGTAGGATTTGCTCCATTTTCCCTCTGTGTACGGAATCGAAGGCCTTGGTAAAGTCGACAAATAGTAATGTCGCCTGAAGGTTTTTTGCCCGAACGCCTTCAAGGATTCTACGGATGGTCAGTATTTGTGAGGTTGTGGATCTATTTCTCCGGAAGTCATTTTGGTTTTTCCTCAGGATTTTGGGTTCTATGCGGTTTCGTAGTAGGGCATTGTAGATTTTGGCTGCTATGGATGTAAGTGTTATCCCTCGGTAGTTCTTGGCTAATCCGAGGTCGCCTTTTTTAGGGAAAGGAAGGATGCATCCCTTCGTCCATCTTTCTATCCTATTTTGACTATAGACTGCGTTGCATTACCGGAGCAGTATATCGTCGAATTGTCTAGTCTTCCACACTTCTGGGGGGATCTCGTCTAGCCCTGCAGCTTTCCTATTTTTAATTCTTCTGAGAACCGAGTCGAGTTCTTCTTTGGTGAAAGGACCAAGTTTAACGTCTAATTGCTTACTAATAATTCTGGTGATCGGTTCATCCGTTATTTCCGGTGGGTTTCCTAGTAGATTTTTGAAATGCTGTTCCCACAGTTTTACTCTTTCTTGTTGGCTTGCAGCTTTCAATTTTGCTTTGGCTGTGCTCTTCCTTCTACTTACTTCGTTTATTGTTTGCCAGGCTATCCTGGATTGTCTATCTTCCACCGAGTCTCTAATCTTATCTATCTGATTTTGTATGTATTCTGCCTGTTCTTTTAGATATATTCCTGTTAATTGATGTTGTGCCTTTTCTAGTTTTCGTGCATTTGTGTTTGTTGGGTTCTTTCGATAGCTTTTGGAAGCAGTTTTCACGAGTGCACGTCTTTCTCTAACCGCTAGCGTTTCCCAAGGGACTCTATATTTAGTTCTAGGTTTTGTTGGAATACACTTTGATGCCGCCTCAAGGTGTGCTTCTACAAAATTTTCATATTCGTCATTTGGGGTACCTTTTTCTGCCTTCTCTTGTAGTGCTTCGAATCTGTTTCTTAATTCTAATGCATATTTATCTCTAATATCTCTGTTGTTGAGTAGGGCCCAGTCATAGTGCTTGGTTGTCGCTTTACGT
This sequence comes from Sepioteuthis lessoniana, assembly GCA_963585895.1. Taxonomy (NCBI): domain Eukaryota; kingdom Metazoa; phylum Mollusca; class Cephalopoda; order Myopsida; family Loliginidae; genus Sepioteuthis; species Sepioteuthis lessoniana. Next base: position 1,894,858 of record OY757909.1, read on the forward strand.
GTGGCGTTTTTTCGTAGGCTTAGTCGTACTTTGGCCGTAACTATTCGATGATCGGAGGACACATCCTCGAAAGTGGAGTATGCCTCGCAATTCATCGCACTGTTTTTCCATTTCCTGTTTATAAGGACGTAGTCTATATGTGCTATACTCTTATTCGCGTATGTGTAGGTCCATAATTTCCCCTCCCTTTTTTGAAAGTTTGTATTGAGGCATGTTAATCTATTTTCGATCATGAAATCTATTAGATGTTGTCCATTCCTGTTTGATGCGTTGTGTAGGCTGTATTTGTTGTTTTTGTTTTTCCCGATTCGTGCATTCATATCTCCGCCAATGACTAGCAGGTTGTGTTTCGGAATGCTACGTATTAGGGAGGATAGATCTTCATAGAAGGTGACTATTTCGTTTTCTTCGCTAACATTGGTAGGGCTGTAGCAGGAGATAATTGTTGCCTTGGGGTAGCCATTAAACGTTGCGGCCATCATCCTAGGTTGTATTTTCTCAATGCTGTTCAGTGTTTTTAACGCTCTTGGTCCTATAAGCATTCCTACCCCTCCTACCGATGCATTGACAGAGTTTTTCCATGCCGATACAGTCACCAGCATCCATCCATTACCAGTTTCGTGATATTTGATATCTTCGGTGTGCGTGTATCGGTGCTCTTGTATGCAAATTACGCCTATCTTATGTTCTACGGCTGATGTAATTAGCTCTGATAGTTGACCTATTCTATTTAGGGTTCTCACGTTAAATGTCGCTATCTGTATTGTTTGTTTGCATTTTAGTAGTTTTTGTTTGAGTTTGAGCTCTGTAGCTGATTTTTCGAACACTGAGGCCAGGGCTCCAACCTCAGCAGGACGCGCCCCTTTTTTACCCATGCAAAGAGCGATGCGGTTTACGTATGTGGTTTGAGTACGAGTCATGGTTATCTTTCGATGGTTGTTTTTATTCTCATCTATAGAAGCCATTCTTATAGATGAGCAGCAGTAGTTCCCCGATCGAACTGATAATCCTGAGCGTTAAGCCGCAAGACCTACACGTACATCATGCTGCTTCCCACGTGTACGTGGTAAAAAAAAAAAAAGACCTTTTTACCTTAAGTTTTAACTTAGTTAAAGTCCAGGACTGCTGTATGTTAAAATTCAAAGAAATTTTGGGGTGTATTTAATCCTATCATCCGATTCCGGCCCTGACAGGTTTTTATTTTATAGGTAGAATTCGATTTTTGACTCGGTTGCTTTTTTTTTTTTTTTTTTTTTTTTTTTTACTGCTATGAGGGTGTGCAATCAGACTTCTAAGCTTTAGAAAAAGTTCTATTTCTGTTTGCCCTGTATACTAAAGCATTCGACCAGGGTCGTTATACTTCATTTTATTTATTTATTTATTTATTTTTTTTAAACTGCTAAATATGTCGACCTAAATGAGGAATATAGTGTATTTCATATAAGAACACAATATAGTAGAGACGTAAGAAATAATTATTTTAAATCAAATATGTGCATTTTTAAATGAACAGTTTAGTAGAATAAATTTACTGACCTCTGTGAAAAAACTTCTGGAAACGGAATCACTTCCAACGTATGCATACTATTTTAACAAATGAAGGATTGAATTATTACTAATTTTACTAGTATTTATATTAAAGTTCCACTCCTATATCATGGTCATCTAGTGGGGTGGACAGAAAGAGAGAGAGAGAGAGAGAGAGAGAGAGAGAGAAAGAAAGAAGGAGAGAGGAGGAGTCAACTCTCTTTTATGGTTTTCGTCTTAGCACGTGTTAGACTACATTTGACGTGTTAATGCTGGTTCGATCTCCAGTGGTGAAGACCCCGGTATACACTGCTGATGAGACCTAATAAGCTGTCCAGAGTTTCCGTATATCATGCATAAGTGTTTGTCAGATTTTCTGGTTATGGTAATTCAATTCACAATATAATTTCTCTACTTAAAAAGAAAATGTAGATCAAATATATCTGTTTAAAAATGAATTGTATTCGATAAGAATAGCTGATTCCATTTAGTTGTAAATACATTATTATTGAGAAAGGTATCAAGCCTTTTATCCTCTCAGCTATTGGTTAAATAGTACAAATACTGTTCTTCTACGAGGCATTAAATAACCCACGAAGGTTGATACGCCATTCAACAAAGAAGCTGACAGAAACCGAATTAGTAAATTTATTTTTATTAAGAAAAGTTTCTTGAAGCTGTAATATTTTTTTAAATGATTATTATTATTTAATTTCTTGAAACTATGAAACTTTATACAAACTAATGATTAATATTCAATAGAAATAATTGCTTGAAACGATGTAATTAGTATTTTACATAGGAATAATTGAAGCTATATAATTGTGAGCAAATTATTGTATTGAGAATATTTGATATATGTGTATATACAAAAATAAAACCCGTTTAAGAAACAGGGGAAGTCATCATTGTGTAGTGGCTAATGTGCTGGAGCGCAATACTGTTGTAAATGAGTTCGAAATCCAGTTACACTATTTTGATCACTTTCGATAGGAACCCCTTTTACATTCCTAGCTATGGGTTAAATAACGCGACTACTGTTCTTCTACAAGGATGGTTTTGGCATTAAATAAACCACTAATGTTGATCCATTAGATAAAGAAACAAATATGAACGTACAATGAACATGATTCCCTAACCTCTCACAATAAATAACCCAATACAGGTTGACATGCCATTAAATCAATCCATCATACTGATTAATATTAATGTAATATTTCAGGTCAGTGTTTTGGATTCTTAGTGAAACGTAATTTTTTTTATTTAGGTTTACAATTTCAGGTGAAGACTTTCCTAATGTTTTGAAAACCGTTTAACTTGAACATAGAAATGCATCAGTTTGTTATGAAGATAGTTTTTACTTTCTACTTTGACAATGGCAACTATGGCCTCGTTTTGATAATCTATAAAAGATAAAAATGTTCATTTATTTGCCTTCTGGCGCGATGTAAAATTAAACATGTGTGTATATATATATATATAAAGAGAGAGAGAGAGAGAGAGAGAGAGAGAGAGAGAGAGAGAGAGCATTATGTAAATATATAATGAACTTTCTCATCGATTTCGACCTATAAGGGTTTAACAGTTCAGTTAGATATGTATTATTGGACTATCTACAACGGTGATTTGTAGTGGTAAAGAATTATGTAGAAGGAGCCTCACACTTTTAGGATGAGCTGATAATAGAAGAATGGTGAACCAATGAGATACAGATTCTCCCGAATAAAACTCATCAGATTTTGAATTCAGAGTTTTTTCTTCTTCTAGACCGATTGATCTACAAAAGCTAGAGAGCCCAATTTAGGATACTATTTTACCCACACCTATATATATATATATATATATGTGTGTGTGTGTGTGTGTGTGTGTGAAAGTGTGGGTTTGGTTTCTTTGTTTAATGGCACATCAACCCTCTTGGGTTATTTCATGCAAAATCCATCTTTGTTGAAGAATAGTAGTAGTGCTATTTAACCCATAAATGACGAGTTAAGGGGGTTCTTACCTTTTCTCGTGGGCATTAGTCCGAAAGGGAATGTAATAGTGTGACTGATATTCAAACTCGCATACTACGATCTCTTAGTCCAGCACGTTTGCCTTGATACTTCGAGGAATCCCTCTCACCATCGCAAGGAGTGATACTGTATTAAAACTTGTACGATGGCATAAGTTTTTCCTTGTCTTTATAGAAAATTAAATATTTAAATTTTCAAGAAGTTCCATAATATTGCATAAAATAGGATAAATGACTTTTTTTTATCAAATGTACTTTTCATAAATCATTTCATTTAACGAATTTATACATACAACTTATCACAAAAAATATGGATATGAGCAAGTAGAATGATGCTCACCTTTCATCTCTTATTTTCATTACTTTCCTAATAATCGGCCAATTAATTGTTGACATATCATAATATAACAAGTTGTGAAGATATGCAGCAAACAGAAAAATTAGTTTCCAATTAGGTTGAAAGATTTTCTTAAAAAACAACTCCTTTATTCATGAAATTTACTCTGCTTCGTGTGTTACCCGGATTGAAGATTACTTGGGGAAGTCCTCATAGTGTTGTGGCTAATGTGTTAGACTGTAACATTTTAGTAAACGAGTTCGATCTCCCGTTCCATTTTCCCCCTCAGTATAGGCTAAATAGTAACACTAGCGTTCTTCTACAAGGATGACTTTGGCATTAAATAGCCTTCAAAGATTGATTTGCGATTAAAAAAACTGCAAAAAAAAAAAAAAAACTGTAAAAAAAAGCAACAAAAAACAAAAACAAGATCGCTGTTACTGGCACCTACGTCTAATATTGTTGTTACCAAGTGGTCACCAATTCAATTACTGATCGGGTTCATTGTTGTACATTAAAAATTATGAAGAGAAGGATAGTCAGTGGTCAGCAAATGATGCAAGCGTTTCTAATTGAATTGCGTTGTTATATAAACGATATGAACTTTATAAATGAATATTGAAAGCAGGTAGAAAGTGTACACTACAACAACCTTTAGTAGATTGAAAACAACAGAGAAATTAACATGGAAATATTAACTGAGGTACTGTGCACAGATACTACATTGATCTTCCATATAGAACCAAGGCAGAGCATACTGATCCTTTGATTCTTGGTAGAATTGCAGCACCATACGCAAATAATCACGTCATTTATTATGGGTATTTTGCCAGCAGCTGTATAGACAAGTACAACCCATGGAAATTATATCCTTTAGCTAAATTCCCAATTCTTATCAAACATAACATTCGAATGCCGGATATTTTTTTTAGGTCAATGAGAGTTTTTTTTTTTGGGGGGGTCAGTTCCCCTTAACGTATGACAGGTTGTACTGGTGTACGTTGTTTAGCTGTAGGCCTCTGACCCGCTCAATTGGGAGGAGTGCATTCCTAAATTTCTTAAGCATACTAGTGTAAATGGCCCACAAGCTACCTCATATGAAATTTGAACTTGGGTCAACAACCGTTCTGGCCGTGAGGAATAGAATACGCTTATGACACAGTGGACTTGAGGTGATAAAAGTCGATAATTTAGAAGTAGGTGAGAAGATAATCGAAACTGACCCCAGACCATCTTAGTGACCTATTGTTAAAGATACAAACCAAATTACTTCATCATTCGAGATTGCCAGTAAATCCTACCGAAGAATCATGGAAATACTTTTATACTTTGGATTTTGTTACGCTGTTGAAAGATCACAGGTTGTTGGTATCATTGTTCGTCTCATAATTGAATAAGGATGGTTCTTTTGAAATATATCAGGTGATAAACTTTCTCATCCCATACTTTCGGGTAGAATAAGAATTGGGATCAGTTGCTAAGTATAAAATTGAAACTGAATTCCTAGCGGTAAACTTGGCCAGAATAAAATTCATGTTGTTAACGAATGATGAAGTATAAGAATGGAGGAATGATGTTTTGGGAACATGTACATCAAAAAGTTCAATTTACGTGACAAGTTGTATGTGCTTGAATTATTTAATGAGGACAAGGGTAGAATAGAAATAAATTGTTAAGCTGAGGTACTGACAAACAAGTTATCAGTATATCTAATGGGGTTTGGGTACTGGCCACTGAAAAAGATTGAATTGTCCAGGGTGTGTTAAGGGAAAGCCACCAAGACGATAAGGGTAATAACCCCGTTATCTATGATAGAATTGTCATCGGGTTGCTCGGCAATTAAATTGTGCTACTATGCTTGTCACAGGACTTTATTATGGCCTTGGCTCTGTGACTACCACATGCGTTTCCAGGGAGTTTGTTTATTAATCCCCTCTGTGCCCACGTTGTGTTTGAAAGACCCACTGATGGAGGATGACACAGTCTATCCGGAACTTCTGACGGTCAGGGTGATTCATTGGAGTTGCTTGGGTGTTGGCAACTCAAAGACAAGAAAAACTCTCCGTTAACTATTAACAATTATTTATTGAAACACAATAGAGTAACAATAATTATATACAATACATATACAATGTATATATATAGAGAGGGAGAGAAATTGTTGCTTTTGTTGTGTTTTCTGAGACAGATAATTGAGATATTTGGCTGGTGTAGTTTTTCTATTTATTCAATTTTTCGGAGAGTGGGGCTTTTGGTGGAGAGGCTTTAGTTCATGGAGATATTTCTTTTCTTATTCTTTTGTCTTAGGTACGGACATCAGATCTCTTCTCTCATCTAACCCAAAAACATTTATTTTTATTGAGGATTCCTCGCCAGGAACTAACATTCCTGATTGGCTAACCAATCACAGATCATTTTGTATACTTTTATTACTTTTTGACTGGTCAACCTATCAAATGTACGGATGTACGTCCGTGGGAAGAGTATCCCTTCCATGTATCATATTTTGATTGGTCATCCAATCAAACCACAATATAGGGGCTTGGTTAATTAAGGATCCCAGCCCACGCCTTGTGGGGGAGTATCTCTTTTCAGTTTAACCAAGATAAAAATAAAAAATCTGATCTTTTAACCCCAACAGGTGTGCAAGATATATCATGATTTAACTTGGATCAACGTACTGACAATCCTCGAAGCCTGTTTACCTTTTGTTTTGACAATCCGAAAGTTCTTGCCCAGTTGACTGGGACTGTAGAATACACCGACTGCTTCTCTGCAGAGAGGTAAGACCCCCTCCCTCCAACGAGTGTTCTGGATATGACACTAAACAATATGATGGTGAGGTTCCAGTGATGCTGGAGCTTTGGGGAATGCCGAGTAACCCTTTATTACCATCGCTCCCAGGTCCACTCTGGCCCGGAGTGGTAGCATCTGATAAGGGTCCTATCTGGGGGTTAAATAGAACTAAACCATGCTTCTTTCACTGCTGATTTTTGCATTTAAACTGCATATTCATACTAAACTGAATAGTTTAAAATAGAACTGTTTTGGTATTTAAACAGCATACTAATGCTATACTGTTTTGACGTTTAAACTGTGTACTTATGCTGAACTGAATTATCTGAAATAAAACTGTTTGACATTGCCCAGTCGGCCGGGGCTGTAGAATACACTGACTGCACCTCTGCAATGAGTGTCCTGATATGACACTTAACAGTTAGATGGTGAAGTCCCAGTAATGCTGGGGCCTTGGGGAATACGGAGCACCCCTTCATTGCCATTGCTCCCAGGTCCACTCTGGCCCGGCGTGGTAGCACCTGATAGGGCCCTCTCTATGGGTTAAATAGAACTAATGGCATACTTATGCTAAACTGAATTGTTTGATTAAACTGAATAGCTTGAAATAGAAATGTTTTTGATAATTAAACCGTACTTACATTTAAACTGCGTGCTTATGCTAAACTGAATTATTTGAAATGGAACTGTTTATTGACATTGAAACTGTATTTACACTAAACTGAATTGTTTAACATAGAACTGTTTTGAATATTAACTGTGTGTAAACAAAATCTGTACTTATACTAAACTGAATTAGCTGAATTAGAACTGCTTGACTAAACTGAATAGCTCGAAATAGAAATGTTTTTCACAATTAAACTGTACTTACATTTAAACTGCGTACTTATGCTAAACTGAATTATTTGAAATTGAATCGTTTTTGACATTGAAACTGTACTCACGCTAAACTGAATTGTAATATATAACTGCTTGAATAGTTTGAAATAGAAATGTTTTTGACAAACTGTGTACTCATGCTGAACTGAATTGTTTTAAATAGAACTGATTATTTACATAAAAATGGATTTGGCGTTAAATAACCTACAAAGGTTGATATGCCGTAAAACCCAACCAACCAAACCAAACCAAACCGAAACTTCGGTTAATGCTGACCGATGAAATTGACTTTTCAATTTCTTTCAAAGTTTTTTTACGTTTATATAAAAGGAAAATTATATTTTCCTGAATAAAAAATGTAGCCTACTCTCCATAAGTTTTTAACACCAGGGAAAATACCTCGTATTGTCCTAAAGTTATCATTTTCTCTCCCTCCCCATATTGCCTAGGAAAGATTTAAGGAGAAAAGATCTTTTACGAAATTGATTGAGACGAATTTGAGTCACTGAGCCGAGTTATGGAGACCTATGATTAAGGAGTTTCCGGCAATGTGTCACTAGAGAAAATAGCCGGAGTGTTAAAACCTAAAAATGAAATTAATTTTGAACAGCTAGAGTTTTAATAGAAGGAAAAACAGATTTGCTTTTTTTGGGGGGGGGATAATTCTGAGACCATTAAGTTTGGTAGGCTATGTTAGGGGGCCTAGTGGTCATAATGTTTGTAATATTAATATTTTGGATTTTGAAGAGGCGTAGGAAGAAGTTTATCAAACATGCCGGTAGAATGTGTAAGAACGAAGGAGGGGATACTATTGTTTTGATCGAAACCAATCAAATGTGGCTGAGATGGATCCCATAACTGAATTAAAGATAGAAGACACATCTGGTGAAGAAAAGGCAAAAGCTGCTACAAAAGCAAAACTAATCAGGAAAGATAAACCTTGAAAAAATTGATTCAATGGATTAAATTTTAAGGGGTGTTGCAAGCCCTTAATTGAATAACTCTAGCTTCTAATCACACGTGCACACACCGTATCTGATGGCCTATAAGACCCACGCTTCTCCCGCATAAAGCTTGAAAATGTCCTTGGTTTTTCACCGGTTGGCTAATGTTTACAAAGACGCCCTAGTCTACTAGTACATATACCAGGCCTTTATTCATTCAATTGTTATCAAACTTTCTGCAAGTAGTAATTGGTGGTCTTCACTAAAGTCATAGTAACAGCAAGTATCGCCAATTTCCAGGACTCTCCTCAGTATTCTAACCGATCACAATTCTGCTGTAGTGTGGACAGTCTTAATCCTCCTTAGTATATCCAGTTTACCCAGTTTCTGTCATAGGAGTCCCATGTTTGTTCTTAATGATTTGTTTTGTCTTCATCATGGGTTGCATTATTATCATGTTTCCCTCACAATGAGTTTTAAATACCGGCGTCAAAATCTGTGCGCCAGCAAGACTCCTCAAATCTTTAAGACTCTTCTCATTATTCAAACTGATGTAAATGCTAGAGTTTGGATGGTTTCGATTCGTTCTCAGATTTCCAACTCAGGGAACCATTCCAAGTACTCCAATTACAGTTGGTATCACCGTTACTCTCATGTGCCACATCTTTTTTAGTTCTCTGACAAAGTCCAGGCATTTATCTCCCTTTTTGTTTTCTTTGATTTTCACTCAGTGGTCCGCCAGAACAGCAGCAAAATTGACCAAACGGCAGGTTCTCTGCGTTTTATTAATCATCCCTTAGTCTGTTCTTCTGGCCGGGATTTGGTGATCCGTTTGGATCTGAAATTCCCAGAGAATTTTATGCATCTCATTGCCTAGTGGGGATCTGCTTTGTGCATGTATCATTTGGTTGTATGATCAAATTTTAAATTTCTTGCACAGTTCCAAGTAAATCCCCTTTCCCACCCAGTTATATCTTGGCTTATATTCCCTTTGCACTAGTTTGCAGAATTCATTTATTATATAATTCATGGTTTCTTCTCCACATAACCTACACTTGCTATTCTGCAGCGTATTACGTATTTTCGCTTTAACCTAAGTAGTCCTGATGGCGTTTTGTGTTGCTATTAGAAGAGGTTTATTTTAATATTAAGGTTTCCTTTCGGTAGCCATGTCCTGGTCTTCTTGTGTAAGATTTCGCTAGTTTGTCGCTTGAAATATTCATACAGTTGTTTTTCTTCCCATTCCTGTTTCTTAGTTTTTGTTTTTTCTGTGGTTGTCACGGTTGTTACTGGCATCTGTAATTCGTTTTCCTTGGTTCTTTTTTATGTATTCTTTGAGTCGTCGAATGGATGCTCTCTTTAATGTTGGCGAGTCCTCTTTCTCCTTTTCTTGCCACATATAATCTATGTAAAATCTCTCGGATGTAAAGCTTTATGCATCATCATCGATTTTCTCGTCCTCTCGTTCATTTGTCTGAGTTTTTCCCTCGTTCATTTTAAGAATGTCCCGATTATCTTACAAGGAGATGGGGGACTGTTCCGGGTATTTATCCCTTTGATAAAATTTCTACTGCAGAGCTTGGTTTCGAGAAGTATTCTCGTTCGTCTGAGATACTCTTCTTCTTCTTCTTCTTCTTCTTCTTCTTCTTATTATTATTATTATTATTATTATTATTATTATTATTATTATTATTATTATTATTATTATCATTTACTCCTTGAGAGTTTTTCACATCAGTTTTAGCGGATGGTCTTTCACTGGAGTTTGAGTGACAGCAAGTCTCCTCAAGTCTCCTGGACTCTTCTCAGAATTCTGGCCGTTCTCAATAATGCTGTTGTTTGGATGGTCTCCACTCGTCTGCCGACCTCCAAGTCCTCAAGTCCCTTTAGTAATCTTTTAGTTACTGTTCCAAACGCACCAATTACAATTGGTACAATTATCACCTTCATGTTCCATAGTATTTTCAATTACTAGCAAGGTCGAAGTACTTATCCTTCTTTTCAGATTCCTTCAGTTTTATTCTGTGGTCAGCCGGGACAGCAAAGTCGACAATTTTGCATATTCTCTTTTTTTTTGTTGATTATTATTAGGTCTGGTCTTCTGGCTGATATTAGGTGATCCGTGTGTATGTCAAAGTCTTATAGGAGTTTACGTGTGTCATTTTCTACGACAGGTGCTGGGTTATATATATACCATTTGTTGATGTGGTCAAATTTAAATTTCTTGCACATTTCCCAGTGGATCACCTTGCCCACCCAGTCGTGTCTAGTCTTATATTCCTTTTGTGCTAATTTGCAGCATTTGCATATTATGTGATTGATCGTTTCGTCTCTATCACCACGTAGCCTATATTTGCTATTTTGTTGTGTCTTATCTATTCTGGCTTCGATATGATTGGTTTTTATGGCGTTGTTTTGTGCTGCTATTAGGAGAGATTCTGTTTCTCTCTCAAGGTTTCCTTTTCTTTGCCACGTACAGGTTTTTTGGTGTGAGATGGTGTTTATCGGTCGTTTAAAGCGACCGTAGAGTTATTTTTCTTCCCATTTTTGTTTCCTTGTTATTGTCATTCTGTTGTCTATCGTGTTGTCAGTATCGTTTCTGATGGCTATAATCAGTCCTCGCCCGTGCTTTTTTATGTAGTCTTCGAGTCGTTGTATCGATGCATCAACGCTGTCTTCGATGCTGGTAAGTCCTCTTTTCCCTCTTTTCTAGATACATTTAGTCTGTCTACGTTGTCTATGGGTATTACTATTATTATTATTATTTACTCCTTGAGAGTTTTTCACGTCAGTTTTAGCTGATGGTTTTTCACTGGAGTTTGAGTGACAGTAAGTCCCCTCAAGTCTCCCGGACTCTTCTCAGTATTCTGGATGTTCTCAACAATGCTGTATTTTGGATGGTCTCCGCTCCTCCTCCAACCTCCAAGTCCTCAAGTCCCTTTAATAATCCTTTAGTTAGTGTACCAAAAGCACTAACCATAATTGGTATAATTTTCACTTTCATGTTCCAGAGTTTTTTCAGTTCTCGAGCAAGGTCGAGGTACTTATCCTTCTTTTCACATACCTTTGGTTTTATTCTGTGGTCAGCCGGGACAACGAAGTCGACAATTTTGCAAATTCTCTTTTTTTGTTGATCCATTTGTATGTCAAAGACGTTTACTATTATTATTTTTATTATTATTTACTCATTAGAGTATTTCAAATCAGCGTTAGCTGATTGTTTTTCACTGGAGTTTGAGTGACAGCAAGTCTCCTCAAGTCTCAAGGACACTTCTCAGTATTCTGGCCGTTCTCAATAATGCTGTAGTTTGGATGGTCTCCACTCGTCCGCCAACTTCCAAGTCCTCCAGTCCCTTTAGTAATCCTTTAGTTACTGTTCCAAACGCACCAATTATAATTGGTATTGATTTCGTTTCTTAAGTGACCATTCGGATCTCATCCCGAGACCTAGAGCTGGTAACCACGTAATGTAAGCTTTGGCTTATGTATATTATTCCAATATGAATGAAACTCAAGCAACTATAAGTATTTGTAAAAAAGACACACACACACACACACACACACACACACACACACACACACACACACACACACACACACACACACACACACACGCAGATATATATATATATAAAGATTTACCCAACCCTTCCGCCATGGGCAGGATGGGACACAAAAGAAATTCTAAAGTGGATTACAGCTGGTTTGAGTTTAGATTTTTTTTCACTCACCTTGGCTAGTTATCTAATTAAGGCAACAGAAATAGTCTGACCTACTATTCATCGATAGCTCAGGAGTGTGGAAAACAGATTGATTCATTCCTTGTCCAAGGGCATTAGTGCTTCGTGAAATTCAAACAGCCTTTTTCAGGCCCTGAATTCTAGTTGTCAATTACATTTCTTACGATGGTTATTATCGTAACATTACGAGCGGCTTTTTGAAAGTTTTTGAAATATACAATTAAAGCATCACGTGTAAATATGTAAGAGTGAATGACGTAAGAGATTAAAAAAAAAAAAAGAAATAGTTACCAGTTGCACAATAATTGCAAGATACTTTCTACATTTTAACACTTTGCACCGTAATTACAATCAGGATTATTGCATTATAATTATGATATAATTGCTGTTTTATTGCTTTGAAGTTTCTTGTTATTAAAACAGTATTATTTAATCATAATCACGTCTTGTGTATTTTTAAAACCATTTTAGAGACATAACCAAAAGTTTATGAAAGTTTATTTTGATGCTTACTAAACTAAAAAAAAATTTCTAAAAATGTGCTACAAAAATAAATAAACAAATAAATAAAATTAAATTAAGATTAAAAGAGAACAAATAAAATAAATAAAATAAATAAATAAAAGAAAAAATGTTTATCTAAAATAATTTTAAAAAATGGTGCAAAAAAAATCATTGTCATTGCGTTTGGTATTTTTTTCTGTAGGATGTCGTGCTAGAATTATCTTCTTAATTTTGGCAAGAATCCAGAAGTTGGTTCGGTGCCAAGGAAAAAAAACTGTCAACGCTATGAAATTATACTGGATACCCGAACGTCTGAGCCATCGAAAATTTCACTTAATGAGCTGTAATAAAAGGTTTTTCTAATTTATCTTTTGGGTCAACCCAGTGCGAGTGTCAGAGTTCATTCCCTTGGCCGAAACAATTGATATAGCAGTTTACCGACTCTACCGACCTTAACTCCAGATTTTTTTTTCCACTTTTAAACCAGTTTTAATTCCTTGCAGGAAGAAACACACTAATAACCTCACTTGTACACTAATTTAAAATAATGTGAGAGCGAAGCAAGAACAGGTTATCATTCGTCTCTTGTCATTCCATTTTCTTTCACGATTTCAATCACTTTGAGATTTTTAAAAAACTATAAAAAATGTTTACTTTTTTTAAAAAAATATTTTTTTCCATTGCTTGAAATAAAATTTCTTACTTTCCAGCCAATCATTCCATTTGTCGTGGATTCAATAGAAAAATATGTTTGTCAGTTTAAAATGTATCATTAAAGCCCTCCCCCACCCCCGATCACATTCCTCATCTAATAACTGTGATTTCCCTGTTGCTTTATTCATATTTAACTTAAAAAATTTTGGATCCAGTATTTCATTTTTTTTCTATATGAAATTGGTGGATTTTAGCGGTATATCAATCGATCTGAGATGATTTTCATGCCCAGAGGTTAGCGAATTACATTCAATGTACGTTTATATTTACATTTTTTGCTGATTGATTGATTTTAACGGTATTTCGACCCGACTTGGGCTATTTTATGCCTAGAGGTCAGGGAATTGCGTTCACTGTGCGTTCATATTTACATTTTTTGTGTTGTTGTTTCTTAAGAGTTTTTTTTTTTTTGGACACGATCCTATCGAATAAAAACAATTTTGCACACGACCCTATCGAATAAGAACAATTTCGCTCACGATCCTATCGAATAAGAACAATTTTTAAACAGTTCTACCTGATTCATAGATGGGAACCTAACAGGAACTACCACAGCAAGTCATAGTTGACCTGGGAGTAATGTCAATATACCTTGAAAAAGCATGAATCCACTTATCCCCCTGGCTACGTTTAAGTTTGACTCACTTAGACTTGTAGGTATCTGTCTCACCCACGAAAGAAAAAACGTGACCCATGGTCAGATTTATTGTAGAGTCCTTCGCAGGTACAAATATTGCTCAAGTCCGTCGGCATTTTCAATTTTGGTTCAGCTAGGGCATCAGGGATTAACCCTATCTTTACCCCTTTTTTATGGTGGAGAAGTGCAGTCTAGAAGAATGGCTCTCTTAAGCGGATCGACGTACTTCTTTTATTTACCAGCTACGGAGGGTCGAATTTTCTGGTTCAGCTTTCAAATCATCCTTTGCTTTTGATATAATCCCCAACCAATCCACTCCCGGAAGGGTACGGCACAAGGTCAATTTTTAAGCAGAGTACTGCCGGTTTGAATTTTTTTTCCTTCTCTAAGTAAAAAGAATTTTATCCGACCCTCAACTACTTATCCATAGCAGGAGGGTGGGGGGTTAGGATTTCCTGGTTGTATTGACGTTAAATGTAATGCCAACACAATCTCGTCTAGAATTTCAACTCGGGTCGCCGATTCTATTTTCTCTGACGGTAACCGTTACGCTAAGCGCACCTCCAACCTTTTATAACTTGTTAAATGTTATTCAGTGAAGATGTGTACCGCCAAGTAACCCCCGAGGCCTTTAGCCATATTATGACAAGGAAATACTCACAATGGTACCTGACAACATAATGGGTTCGAAGTAAAATACGATATCCATAGAAATAATGGATACATTTTTAAAATTAAAATTAACGGTTAATAGCATGGGCAATGGAATCGGTGAAAGGTGTTAAGATTCAGCTTGAGTTGGTTGGTGTTTAATTGGGCCGTTTTTAATAATGTAGTAGTTTAGATGGTCTACACTCGTCCGCCAACTTCCAAGTCCTCCAGGCCCTTTAATAGTCCTTTAGTTACTATGCCAAAAGCACCAATCACAAGTCGACAATTTTGCAAATTCTCTTTTTTGTTGTTGTTGATTATTATAAGGTCTGGTCTTCTGGCCGAGATTAGGTGATCCGTGAGTACGTCAAAGTCCCATAGGAGTTTATGTGTGTCATTTTCTAGGACAGGTGCTGGGTTGTGCATATAACATATGTTCGTATGGTCAAAGTTAGATTTTTTGTACAGTGGATCACCTTCTGGTACTCTTTCTGTGCTAATTTGCTGCATTCGCATATTATGTGATTGATCGTTTCGTCTCTATCACCACATAGCCTACGATTGATATTTTGTTGAGTCTTATCTATCCTCGTTTTGATATGATTGGTTCTTATGGCGTTGTTTTATTAGAAGAGATTCTATTTCTCTCTTAAAGTTTCCCTTACTTAGCCACGTCCAGGTTTTGTCGTGTGAGATGTTGTTTATTAGTCGTTTAAAACGCCCATAGAGTTGTTTTTCTTCCCATTTTTGTTTCCTATTATTTATAAATAGCAGAGATTATTGGAATTTTAAATCTTAGTCTTCTTGCAACAATAGATAAATAGTTGGATAGACTTGGCAACCAGTGTAAGATTACAAATCAGTAGAGCAATTTGTAAGCTAGACTGTTTTCATTTCTTCTAATTAGTCAGGTCAGGGATTACTCCTGTCTCATATTATTTGGAGAGGAGATGGGCAGTCACCATGTTGACAAATTCCATGAAGAGCAAATATTCGGCATACAACCCTAATGATCTAATTGGTTAGAAATATGGAAAGGAAACTCGAACTGGGACATTTCAACAAAAGTTGAATACAATTTTTTTTTGCCCGACACGATATAAAAATTTGTGATTTTTTATTTACCAGTGCGGCGGCCCCAGTCGGTTGGGGGCAGTAAAATACACCGACTGCATCTCAGCAGAAGGGTAAGACCCCAACCCCAACAAATGTCTTGAATAAGACATGAAACAATCTGATAGTGAGGCTTTTGTAATGCTGGAGCTTTGGGGAATACGGAGTATCCCTTCATTTCCTTCGCTCCCAGGTCCACTCTAACCCGGAGTGGTAGCACCTGAGAGAGTCCTATCTATGGGTCAAATAGAAGTGTTTGCGATTTAAACTAAGTGCAAACAAATGACTTATGCTAAATTGAATTGTTAGAAAAAGAATTGTTTGATCATCTAACTGTGTGTAAACAAATGACTGATGTTTAGTTGTATTGTTAGTGATACATAACAATACTTGGAACCATCTAACTTTGTGCAAACGAATGAATAGTGCTGAATAGAATAATTAGTGTTAGATTGGAATACTTGCTTGAAATAATTTTAACTGTTTACAAGAAAATGTTTAAAAATGTTATCAACAAAATGTGTTAGCCCAGTCGGCTTGGGCTGTAGAATAGACCGACTGCACCTCTGCATCGGGGTAAGACCCCCCAACGATTGTCCTGGATATGACACTAAACAATCTGATGGTGAGGTTCCAGTAATGCTGGAGCTTTGAGGAATGCAGGGTACCCCTTTATTGCCATCGCTCCCAAGTCCACTCTGGCCCTGCATGGTAGCATCTGATTGAGCCCTATCGATGGGTTAAATAGAATTAACAGCATACTTATGCTAAACTGAATTGTTTGATTAAACTGAATAGCTTGAAAGAGAAATGTTTTTGACTATTAAACCGTACTTACATTTAGACTGCGTGCTTATGCTAAACTGAATTATTTGAAATGGAACTGTTTATTGACATTGAAACTGTATTTACACTAAACTGAATTGTTTAACATAGAACTGTTTTGACATTTCATCATCATCATTCATCATGTCGTGCCGCCAGCACTGATATCCCTGACTCTCTTTTGCCACTTCTCACTATCGTTCATCGCCTCTGGCAGGTCTTCAGGGCTACATCCCGTATCCCCACAGAGCTGTTGTATGTATGTTCGAGCTGGCCGTCCTGCTTTTGCTCGGCCATATATGGGAGTCCATTGGAGTACATCATTCATGAGCTCGTCCCTGCTTCTCTAGCCGTGCCCTGCATGTCTGATTCGTCTAACTTGGATAGTTTTCGTGATGAGAGGTAGGTGGCCGTATAGTTGGTGCTTTGTGGGGTGTTGCCTCCAGGACTTGTTGAATATTGCTCGCAGCACTCTTGTGTAATTGCCGTCTAGCTTTTTCTCTAGCCGTTTTGTTAGCGTCCAAGTAGTGCATCCATATAGCAGTATCGATACCACCGCTGCCTGGAAGAAACTGCATTTTATTTTATCGGTCAGGTCTGACTTCCATATGATCGATAGCTTATCGAAAGCTGTCCATGCCTTCGTTAGCCGCGTGTCGATGTCTTTTTCTGTTGATGAGGCACTGCTTCCTAGGTAGGTGAACTTGTTTACTAGTTTCAGAGAGCTTCTGTCTAGTGTGGAAATGCCGCCTGTTTGATTAAAGCACATGTATTCCGTTTTGTGTGCATTGACATGGAGGCCAATGCCTGCGGCAGCTCGTTCCAAACTATGCAGTAGTGTTTCGGCTTGGTTGGGTGTATTTGCCAGAATCGCAACGTCATCGGCGTAGTCGGCGTCGGTAATTGTTTTTGCGGGGTACCTTCTGCTTCTTTTCTTTGTCAGCTCGAAGCCGTTTTCTTTGATTTTATCAATCGATGTTCTATGCGCGTATTCTAGACAGATGATAAAGAGGTATGGGGCAAGCGTGTCAACTTTTAGTACTCATGCTACAATGTCGAAGTATTCTGTGTCTCCATCTGGTGAACGTACTTTCACTTTGGTGTTTCTATAGAGAATCGTTATTGCTGCGACGGTCTCTTTTGGTAGGCCGTATGCTAGTAGGATTTGTTCCATCTTCCCTCTGTGAATGGAATCAAAGGCCTTGGTAAAGTCGACAAATGGTAATGTCGCCTGTAGGTTTTTTTTCCGTATGCCTTCAAGGATTTTACGGATAGTCAATATTTGTGAGGTCTTGGATCTATTTCTTCGGAAGCCATTTCGGTTTTTCCTAAGAATATTGTCAATTTTGGGTTCTATGCAATTTCGTAGTAGGGCATTGTAAATTTTGGCTGCTATGGATGTAAGTGTTATACCTCGGTAGTTCTAGGCTAATCTGAGGTCACCCTTTTTAGGGAAGGGGAGGATGCAGCCCTTCATCCATCTGTCTATCGGATTTTGATTATAGACTGCGTTGCAGTGTGGGAGCAGTATGTCGTCGAATTGTCTGGTCTTCCATACTTCTGGGGGAATCTCGTCAAGCCCTGCAGCTTTCCTATTTTTAATTTTTCTAAGAACTCAGTCGAGTTCTTCTTGAGTGAACGGTCCAAGTTTAATGTCCAATTGCTTGCTAATAATTCTGGTGATTGGTTCATGTGTAACTTTCAGTAGGTTTCCTAGTAGATTTTCGAAATGCTGTTTCCACAGTTTTATTCTTTCTTGTTGGTTTGTAGCTTTCAATTTAGCTTTGGTTGTGCTCTTTCTTCTACTCACTTCGTTTATCGTTTGCCATGCTATCTTAGATTGCCTATTTTCCACTAAGTCTCTAATCTTATCTATCTGATTTTGTATGTATTCTGTATGTTCTTTTAGATTTATGCTTGGTAATTCATTTTGTGCCTTTTTTAGTTTTATGGCATTTGTGTTTGTTGGGTTCTTCCTATAGCATAACTGTGTATAAACAAAATCTGTACTTATACTAAACTGAATTAGCTGAATTAGAACTGTTTGACTAAACTGAATAGCTAGAAATAGAAATGATTTTTACAATTAAATTGTACTTACATTTAAACTGCGTGCTTATGCTAATTTGAACTGTTTGAAATAGAACTGTTTATTGACATTGAAACTGTATTTACACTAAACTGAATTGTTATGTATAGAACTGCTTTGACATTTTACTGTGTAAACAAAATCTGTACTTATACTAAACTGAATTAGCTGAATTAGAACTGTTTGAATTAACTGAATAGTTTGAAATAGAAATGTTTTTGACAATTAAACTGTGTACTCATGCTAAACTGAATTGTTTAAATAGAATTGATTATTTACATGAAAATGGATTTGGCGTTAAATAACCTACAAAGGTTGATATGCCATAAAACCTAACCAACCAACCCATGGGACAATTTAGAACAAACGAGCTTTGGCTAGTTTAAAATGTTAACCACAATATATTTGCCTACAAACCATATATTCTTAATATACACTTAAACAGGATTTCGCGTTAAATAACCTACAAAGGTTGATATGCCATAAAATGAACCAATCAACCAACCAACCAACTTATCTACCAGTGTTCTTTTTATCTGTTTATTAGTCAGTTTTTAAATTCCTGAGAGAAAAAGAAATAGAAGAAACGACTTTAAATCAGGTTACTATATCAACAGACTTGAAAGAAGAAGAAACCTGTAAAATCCTAGTCGACACACTTTCCATTATCTCAAACACATTGACATCTTTTGTAACCTTAACGTCATATAATGTTTATCAAATTCGCCAAGCAAGAACATTTTTGACTAAAGTGAATTTGATTCCCTTTAGGTACTCTATACAGTTGGATTGGTGGCAGACTAAACTTTTCTAATCATTGTTACCTGAATTCGGATTTATTTCAGTATATATATATATATATATATATATATATATATATATATAACACATCGATGTTATTGCTACCCGGAACGTTTTTTCTGTTTATTATATTTTATTTATTTATTTTTAAATATCATCCTTTTATCATTCAGCCAATAGAAAAAAATCCTGGAGATCGCATGAAAATTATGAGGTATCTGTTTTTCTTCATTTCTGTTAGAAATATTCATTTCAATCCGTTATTTTTATAAGACTGTTTTTAGTATCTATCTATCTATCTATCTATCTATCACGTAACGTAATATGATCTATTGTATCGGAAGTGAACCTTATTACTTCCATCTCCTACCCACACACCCAAAAGAAAAAAATCTTTTTTAGACTCTAATACCACCAAATTGAATCACAGAAGCCTGGCAGAGTTCCCGCCTAAAATATTAAAAAAACTTATTTTGTTTTTTTTATCATTCAAACAATCAGAAATATGAACAGTATTTTCCAGCCATTGGGAAGCAGCAACCATCTTGACAAAATATAAAAGGCCAAGTTAAGCATTTCCTTTTCAGTCGCTGTTAATTTTACCACAGTCATCTCCGTCAATCAGTCTGTCAGTCTTTCTTTCTCACAAAACTCTTTCTTTCTCTTTTTCTTTCTTTTCTCTCTCTCTTACTCTCACATTTTTTGTTGACACTTTAGGGTAGTGGTTTTCAAAGTGGGTGGTACAGCCCTCCCGGCAGAGGGCGATATGAACTTTCAGAGGGGCGCTGGCGAGTAAACAGTCGGATGGGGGCGTTGAAATTGTGAAGGGGGCGTTGGAGCAATGGAGTTGGAGTGATGGAGCGTTGGAGTAAAATGTGATGTTGGTGTGGGTAGAAAGGCCGGAAAAATGGAGCGATTTAATTAAGCGTCCCTCAGTCGTTGCAACTAGACGTACGTGTCACGTCTGTATCCAGAACTCTCTTCGTAAGGGACAATTTCCCCTGGTCACCGCTTTCCCCTTTGTTTACTTCCCGTTTTCTCGCTGCGACGTTAAACTTTCTGTCCCTTTTTAACTCCGTTATTTTATTTCTCATTTCTTCTTCCCTTCTTAATTTCTCTTTCGGATTGCCTGAAGCTCTGCTCTTGGGAGTTTATCCTCTCTTTATTAATTAATTCCAAAATCTCGGCATCGCGAAAGCTTCGAGACTTATTCTTCTCGGCGGGACTTTCAACCATTCCGCCATGCATTTTTCTTCCCGACAACACGCATTCTTTCCTTCTCGCTTCAGTCACCCCTTCAACATGACTCTGGTATGTTTCATTTGCCTCATCTCACCATGTTTACCTCCTACTTGTTGCCTTCAATTTAAATATTATCAGAATATTATTCCTATTTGCCATGCTACTTGTCTCGCTTTTACCCGCTTTATTACTTTGTAGTAAACTAAAATTCTACTTGTTACAGTCGCCTTACTTTCCCTCCCTTCCTCTCTTTCTTCTTTGGCTTTCTCTTTCTCTCCTCAAATTTCTACTTATTTCTTCCCCTTCGTCGCTGTGAAAACTTCTTTGTTTTTATTTTTTCTTTCAGAAATTTACCTGTCTCACGCTCGAATAAGTTTCTCTTTCATAATTTTGGAATTAGTGTTCCTTTATGCGTGAGTCGGAGCATTGCCGGAGCAGTATATCGTCGAATTAATGCAACGCAGTCTATAGTCAAAATAGGATAGAACGATGGACGAAGGGATGCATCCTTCCATTCCCTAAAAAAGGCGACCTCGGACTAGTCAAGAACTACCGAGGGATAACACTTACATCCATAGCAGCCAAAATCTACAATGCCCTACTACGAAACCGCATAGAACCCAAAATGGAAAACATCCTTAGGAAAAACCAAAATGGCTTCCGGAGAAATAGATCCACAACCTCACAAATACTGACCATTCGTAGAATCCTGGAAGGCGTTCAGGCAAAAAACTTACAGGCGACATTACTATTTGTCGACTTTACCAAGGCCTTCGATTCCATACACAGAGGGAAGATGGAGCAAATCCTACTAGCTTACGGCCTACCAAAAGAAACCGTAGCAGCGATAATGATTCTCTACAGAAACACCAAAGTAAAAGTACGTTCACCAGATGGAGACACGGAATACTTCGACATTGTTGCAGGAGTACTACAAGGAGACACACTAGCCCCGTACCTCTTTATCATCTGTCTAGACTATGTGCTTAGGACTTCGATCGACAAAATCAGAGAAAATGGCTTTGAGCTGACTAAGAGAAGAAGCAAAAGGTACCCCGCAAAAACAATCACGGACGCCGACTACGCTGATGACTTGGCGTTACTAGCGAATACGCCTAATCAAGCAGAGACACTACTACATAGTCTGGAACGAGCTGCAGCTGGCATTGGCCTACATGTCAATGCAAACAAAACCGAATATATGTGTTACAACCAAACAGGCAACATTGCCACACTAGACGGAGCCTCTCTGAAACTAGTCGACAAATTCACCTACCTAGGAAGTAGCGTCTCATCAACCGAGAAGGACATCGACACACGACTGACGAAGGCATGGACAGCTATCGATAGGCTCTCGATCATATGGAAGTCGGACCTAACAGATAAAATAAAACGCAGTTTCTTCCAGGCAGCGGTTGTGTCGATACTGCTATATGGATGCACCACATGGACGCTTACGAAGCGGCTGGAGAGGAGGCTGGACGGAAATTACACAAGAATGCTGAGAGCAGTATTAAACAAGTCCTGGCGACAACACCCCACGAGACTCCAACTATACGGACACTTGCCCCCCATCACAAAAACTATACAAGTTCGACGAACCAGACACGCAGGACACTGCTGGAGAAGCAAGGACGAGCTCATAAGCGATGTACTCCTGTGGACCCCCACTCATGGTTGTGCAAGAGTGGGACGACCAGCACGAACTTACATACAGCAGCTATGTGAGGACACGGGTTGTAATCCTGAAGACCTGCCGGAGGCGATGAATGATAGGGAGAAATGGCGAGAGACGGTCAGGGATATCCGCGCAGGCGGCGCGACATGATGATGATGATGATGCGTGAGTCCGAGTTTATTCTGGCTGTCTAAGCAAGATGTTTATTAACATTTGGCGAAGGTAGCATACATACATGGCAACAACAGGAGCATCGAAAAAGAAGTGTAGGCAATACTCTGTGGAGTACGTGAAGTGTGGATTTATACAATCACCGACCAATCCACAACAACCCATGTGCTTGGTTTGTGAGAAAACCTTTTCTGATGAAGCAATGAAGCCGTCTAGGCTCCTCGAACATTTACAGAAGATTCATCCCGATAAATCTGGTAAAACACTGGCGTTCTTTCATTCTCTTCGAGATCAATTTTTGAAGCGAAAAACAATGAATATGTTTACTTCCTCATTGAAAAATTCAGATAACGGTCTGAAGGTTTCTTACAACATTTCTTTGCTGATAGCGAAAGCTGGCAAACCCCACACTATTGGAGAAGAACTGATTCTGTCTGCAGTTAAAGAGGTTATTAAAAAAGTCTTGCACAAATCTCCTGAACAAGTCATAAAATCGATTCCTCTCAGTGACGATTCAGTTCAACGAAGAGTAGACAAAATGGCTGAAAAAGTCGAAGAGACCCTCAGTAAGATGTTGATAACAACTGAGTCCAGTTTGCAATTGGACGAATCCACTCTTCCGGGAAACGAATCGCTACTTCTCGCATATGTACGCTTCATCAAGGGTGAGTCACTGTGTCAAGAATTATTGTTTGCACGTCTCCTGGAAACAGATACCAAAGAAGAATCAGTGTATCGAGCTGTGGAGGACTATTTCTAGAAAAAATAATTCCACTTACAAACATTATCTCATGTGCTACAGATAGCGCCCCGTCCATGGTTGGTTGCCACCGTGGATTTCTAAGTTATTTGAAAAAAGCTGTCCCGAAAGTCCTTACAGTTCACTGTGTGATCCATCAACAACACTTAGTGGCAAAGAATTTGAGTGAGAAGCTACATGAATCCTTATCGACTGTGATTACTGCAGTCAACGAAATCAAAGCGAATGCTCTCAATTCTCGACTGTTCCATCAGCTGTGTATTGAAAATGTCGAAGATTTTCATTGCCTGCTTCTCCATACAGAAGTTAGGTGGTTGTCGAAAAGTAAATGTTTAAAGAGGTTTTACACACTGTTTAACAGTGTTCTGGATTTTTTTTCAAGAATCCAACCCTGAGCTTTACAATAAACTGAAATCGAATTAGACAGATATTGCTTACCTCGCTGAAATGTTTTCCAAATTCAATGAAGTGAATTTGCAGCTGCAAGGTGATGAGACTTCATTAATCAAAGCCAAGTCCGCCCTCTCGGCATTCCTCTCAAAATTACAGCTCTACAGCAGGAACCTTGGATGCTGCGAATTCCGTCAGTTTGCTTGTTTGTCTGACTTGGAGAAGAAAACAGGAGTGAAGGACGATGACATTGCCGTGTACTGCGCTCATTAAGCGGAACTCGACAGGGATATGTCTGTCAGATTCAACGACCTATATTCTCTTGAAATCCCTGGTTGGGTGATCGATCCGTTTTCTGAACCCAGCACAGAGGTGTAAACCCATCTGGAAGAGTAACTTGTAAGTTTGCAAAATGACGAGGATATGAAACCAAAGTTCAAAACCTCTTACCAAGCCTTTTGGATGCAAACAGCGATCCCAAAACGCTACCCAACCCCGTGGAAAGACATCAAGTTGTTTTTCATTGCTTTTCCGGCTTCCTACCTGGTTGAGAGGGGATTCAGCGCTGTGTCCAGGCTCCTCACCAAACAAAGAAACAAACTCAACAGCGCGGTGATCTGAGACTGCTCCTGACAAACCTTCATCCTGATGTTGACAGTTTGATTGCAATGCACCAAGCCGACCCATCTCATTAAGCAGGGTAGTTGTTAATGATTACTCGTTCAGTTTTACAATTTATTTCATGTTCAGTTCAAAGTGTTTGGGATTGAGAAGTAAATGTTAACCATTTTTGTTTGTTAAAATTGTTTTTTATACTCTTCAAACTGTTTGTGATTGAAGAATCAACCAATTCTTATGACATTTAACATTACCGTCGTTCTGGCGGTCGTTGGAAGAGGGGGGGGATTTTGGTCCGGCGGCGAAGGGGGTGGTGGCAAAAAAGTTTGAAAACCACGGCTTTAGGGTTTTCAAAGCCAATGTGACTTTCGACGATATTTACAAACATTTAGTTTCGAAAGTTAAATATTACTTCACATATCAACTTGGATTAATTTTATGAATGATAATTTCATTTGGATTCTTTGTTTAACCACATATCAACCTTCATGGGTTATTTAATGCCAAAGCCATCCTTATAGAAGAACGGCAGTGGTACTATTTAATCCAAAGCTGGGTGGATAAGATGATTCAATTTCATTAATGAAATTTTGTAGACTTCTGTTAGAATGCTAAGTGTTCGGCAAAATATTTAGTCGGTATCCGTAATATACTAACTCTAGACACAACAGAAGGAAAGAGAACCTAAATTCATTTACTAGTAGAAGAACATTTAAAATTTAACGCATCCAGAATATCCATTGCAGTGATATTAAAAGAAAGACAATACAAATGTGTCCCAAAAGATAAAAATAGGCTCTTATTGTTCCATAAACAAGTGTTTTATTGTCTTTATTTGGATTTACACTTATATCTTATCTATTACTTTATATCTTCTTCTATGTTCAACGTTGGTCAGCGCCCACTTTTCTGTTTGAACGTCATTTTTCAATTGATTAACTCTTTAAACTATTTTCTGAACTTTTGAATCGTTTTGGTCTCATGCTTGAAACAATCCAATCAGAGCCGTAGTCTAAGATTGATCCGAGATTCAATAACTTTCAATCATACCGAGTGACCCACAGTGTTTTCCACGTGTTCAACAACTAAGAAATCTAAATGAACAATACTATCTGTCAGTAATAAATGTCACCAATCTATTATGTAGTATAAAAAGAAGTTATTGTATAGCAGAGAAAGACAACAACGCTGATGTATAAAGATATAATCTGTTTCTTTTCTTTTCCTTTTATTATTTGAAAAGTACAGATGGATATAGAGAGAGTCGGAATCGAAGACGGCTAAGTTTGCGCACACGCAGTGAAACCTCTCTACTTTTCTTTTACATCGTTCTCGTGTTGAAAATGTTACTGGTTATATAATATTCTGGACGTCCACGCAAATTCTATTGGTCACATATCCTCCAACCCGCTGCTTACACGTTGCCCATGGACACGCCTCCTTCTAGCATACCACCCACACAATTTACGTGGTATTTCCGGCGAGGCATCAGCGTCTTGTTTACTTTAGGAAACAGGTGCATTCCTTGGTATTCTGTTCCCAGCGTCCGACTTCCTTTGAACATGCCACCCACGCAATCTACGTGGCATTTCCGCTCCAGTTTACTTTAGGAATCAGATGCATATCTAGTCATTTTTGTTCCTCGTGTCTGACTTTCTTATTGTATGCTAACCACAAAATTTACGCGGCATGTCAAAGGGAGTCTTCAAGTCAATATCCAAGAGAGTACAACAATGGAAAAAAAAAGCTTACTTGATGAATGTTGGTATTATCTCAATGTGACTTGACGTTCGCTGGTAAAACAGAGGCAAAAAATCGTTGAGAATGATCTTCGGACTGTCATGAAACATCCTTCGGGGACCCCCCAAAGGACTTTTGGAGAATGCGGGATACAATTTTACTACAAAGGGTCATATGACTTTCTTGTATCACTATACATCAAACACTTTATTTCAGTATGAATTTGAATTCATAACTTTAATCAGTACACTGACTTGGATCATATAGAAAAATGAGAGGATTTGAAAATTGGGGTTGTTGAGTTAGACGTTGGTGAGAGGCTGGGTGGCCGCAAAGGAGATACGTTGATAAACTCTTACAAGGTCTTCCTCTCTCCCTTGTGTTTACGTTTCATCATCATCATCATCATCATCATGATGTCGCGCCATCAGCACGGATCTCCCTGACCCTCTCTCGCCACCCTTCTCTATCGTCCATCGTTTCCGGTAGGTCTTCAAGATTACATCCTGTATCGGCACAGAGCTGTTGTTTGTATGTCCTAACTAGTCGTCCTGCCTTTACTCGTCCTGTGAAGGGGTCAACAAGAGTATGTCACTTTTTCTGTTATGAAATTGTGCCAGTCTGAACAAAAGCAGTTTCGTATCGGAACAAGAAGAGTCTTCTGTTATTTTTTAATTTCGAATATTCAACATGTTCCATCGTATTACACTACTATTCTTCTACAAGCATAGCGTTAGCATTTAATAACCCATGAAGGTTGGTATGCTATTAAACGAAAAACCGAAACCGGAGATTATTTTACAAGACAATCGATTCAACTATTCTCTTTCTTCCTGTTCTGCTATGAGGGATGGGTGGAGAATTTATCCGACTTCCCACCAAGTCAGATTTAACATGGAGCTACGCTATGTGGGGGAATTAGAACGTAAATCAAAAATGACAAAATCGCCTCGCACACGCCTATTCCGAAAGCCGTTTCCTTGGCTACCAACAACTGCTGATTGCAATTTTACATTAGTTTCATTCAACTTACGGGATTGTTATAAGACTGTTGTACCTTTTCATTTCGGCCATTATTGACACGGATAGAGCAAGAAACAGGAGAACAAATTTATCTTCTTTATGAATCAAATAAAAGATTCGGTTGGAAATCTTCAGAAGGTTACTGGCTACGACAGACACCCAAAGATTGATTGATTGATTAATTTTAACGGCATAAGAACCTGTTTAGGGTTATTTGATACATAGAAGTTAAGGAATCGCGTTCATTGTACGTTTATGTTTACATTTATTTAATTGTTTCTTAAAAGTCTTTTTGTACACAGTTATTTGATATCAAGGATTTCAATCTAATACAACAGTCCAGTCGGCCGGGGCTGTAGAATATACCGATTGTATCTCTGTAGAGGAGATGGAGGTGCCCGTGGTGTAATGGTTATCGTCGTAGGAACTGGACACAGCGACACGAGTTCAAATCCTGGACAAGACTGATTGCATTTCACATTGCACTAATACCCCTGGGAAAGGTATGAATCCAATTATTCTCCCTCCAGCTAAAATAGCCTTGGTGAGGCAACTAGTCTAGGAGAAGGAAAACTCTGAATTCAAACTTGTTAAACTCCGCTAAAAAATTGACCTTGTGTCATATCCTGCCCGAGCGGAGGGGTTGGGTAAATATGTATCTCTGTAGAGGGGTAAGACCCTCCCCCCACTCAATGAGTGATATGACATTAAACTATCAGATGGTGAGGCTCCAGTCTTGGAGATTTGGGGAATATGGAGTACATCTTCATTACTATTGCTCCCAGGTTCACTCTGACCTGGAGTGGAAGCACGTGATAGGTCAAATGACTGATGTTAAATTATGACTGTTTTTGTAGCAATACTTGAAACATTTAACTGAGTGCAAAAAATAACTCAAGCTTATTTATGAATGTTATCTACAAAAATTGTTTCCAAATCATATAAGTAAAAGTAAAGTTGTCCCTCTTTAGTCGAGGGTGACCCAAAGGCTCCCTTTTCGATAGCTACAACACCAAGGTGTAGGGGAGGGCGCTACTCCTTTCCCGGGATTGCTCCACTTTACCCTTGATCCATACCTTATAATGCTGAGTGTTAAGTAAGGAGGCATCAAGTACCATTCATTGAGTCTTTCGTATGACTCGACCTGGGGTTGAACCCAGGTATCCCGGGCCATTAGGCGAACACTCTAACCATCATGCCAATGTCCGGTACAAATCGTATATTTGATGTAAAAACAGGATTTGGCATTAAATAACCAACATTAGCTAATAAGCCATAAAACCAAACCAAATCAACCCTATCTAATACAAATAATTTACGGAGAGAGTTCCCGTGGCGAAATGGTTTAAGTGCTGTACTGCAGCCTCGAAGCAAGCAAGTTCAAACTTCAGTCGCGCTATAACATTCACTTTCGGGCTAATACCCTTGGGAAAGGTATGAACCCCTTATCCTCCCAGCTGTGAGTTGAATAGTATCACTGCTATTCTTCTTCAAGGATAGTTTTGGTATTAAATGCTTCACGAAGATTGATATACCATTAAGTAAGCAGTAAATACCCCCACGAAGATTGATATGCCAATAAGCAAAGAAACCAACTAATCAACCAACCAAATAATCTGTGCAGTTTTTCAAGTATTCTTATCTAATATTAATTTATACACAATTATAAAGTTTCAAGTAATTATTTCCATGTAACAATAGTCGTTTTGTATGCAAACATTTATATGATTTCAAGAAACTAATGTTAATGATT
Organism: Sepioteuthis lessoniana; assembly: GCA_963585895.1. Lineage (NCBI taxonomy): Eukaryota > Metazoa > Mollusca > Cephalopoda > Myopsida > Loliginidae > Sepioteuthis > Sepioteuthis lessoniana. The sequence continues at coordinate 1,923,801 of OY757909.1, forward strand.
CTCAGAAAACAATTAAACAAGTGACTCTATTCGTACTTCAAATAATTTGCAGTTATATAAAGTATTCCTATCTAATACAAATAATTTGCTCACAGTTTTATGATTTCTGGTGTTCTTATCCAAGACTAGTATTTTATACATACTTATAGGCTTTCAAGTAACTATTTATATTCAAAAAAATAATTGTTTCCCATGGAGAGTGAACGTGTCCGTTAGATGTCTCGTGGTGTGTCACGTAACAATTTAGAAGCCTATTCTTGATCTCTTTTCTCTTTGTTCTTTGAACAGTAGATACGCTGTCTCTTGCCGTGCAATTGAACAGTGAAGCCCATATGGCTATGATAATTTACTGCCCTTCTACATAAAGTAAGCTTTTTCTATTGTATTTTCTATTTTACAGTTTGTTCATGGAACAATATGTGCACATTTCTAGCAGTTGGGAGACGTTTTTGTATTCTTTCAAAACTACTTGTAGGCATATTTTGTATACATTAAATGTTTCAGTAGGTGTAAATAAGCTTAGTTTGTCTTTCCTCTCGTTTACTCAGTGTTAGTATATCACAGATATACTAATACTAATTTTGGTCCTAGGTAAGTGGAGACTTGACTAAATATCTTCCCTACCTCCAAGTTACCCAAAAGTCCATTTAAATTATTTTTTAAAAGATTTCTCTGTATTCGTCTAAACTGTCCTTGTATGATCTCTCTTTTCTCTTCATTTTTCTTTCTGTCAGTTCAAGAGATAATTCGGCTACAGATCATATAGAAAAGAATATAGATGACTGTGACTAAAATTTGAAGCTGATTCATTGATTCTGTTTCTAAATACGTGTCTTTTTACGAAGATTTTATTGACCTGATATAAAATCAGTATTATCTTTTTCTTTCTTGATTATCTTATAAAAGTATGTAATCAATATAGTATTGCTGATCGAAACTCTTTCTGGTGTTCTAAACATTGGACTGAATGAAGATTCATTACACATTCGCTGAAGCTTCTCGACTCTTTGTCCCGGTCGTACGCATGCGCGGCACAACTCGTAGAAATACTAAACAGACATCGACACTCGCTTTGAATTGTCGCCATCTTGTAATAGCAATATTTTATATTTATAACAATCGCTCTAAATATTTGTAGTGGTCATAGATGTGATATAAGGCCAGTCATTAAGTCATATAATGGCCGTGGTAACTCTGACACATGTCTCGATATCTTTGCAGTCTCACTAACAATAAAAAATAGATGTACTCATGAGATCTTTAATGTTAAAATGTATGATTCTTTTTTTTTGTTATCTACAAAAGGCGTAAACAAAGAATGAAATAAAAAAGAAAATTTGAAAGGGAAAATAAAAGGAGCATAGGAAAAAGGAATGAAGACTAGAATAACTGATTGAATTGAACAAAGTTAAAGGAATAATAAGGAGGGGGAGGAGGGTAAGAAAAGAGAAAGAAAATATCAAAATAAAGAAATAGAAGAAGAAAGAAAATAAAGTAAGTCGTAATAAGAAAACTAAATAAGGAGCTAAAGAAAGAGAAGAAAGAGAAGAATGTAATGAAAGAATAAATGAAAGAAGGTAAAAAAGAAAATGGGAAAAAAAAATAAAGGGACAAAAGGAATAAACAATGAGAGTAAATGAAAGAAAAAAGAAAACGGAGGAGAAAGAAAGAAAGAAAAAAGAAAGAAAGAAAACTAGAGATGAATAAAAAGAAAGAAAGAGTGATAGAAAGGAAGGAAGAAAGAAAGAAAAAGAAAGAATAGAGATGAATGGAAAGAAAAAAAGAAAGAAAGGTGGATCGCAAAAAAAGGAAAGAAAGAAAGAAAGCAAGAAAGAAAGAAAGAAAGATGAAAAGAAATAAATATCATTGAGAGAGAGAGAGAGAGAGAGAGAGAGAGAGAGAGAGAGAGAGAGAGAGAGAGAGAGAGAGAGAGAGAGAGAGTAATAAAAGAAAGAAACAGATCAAACTAGCAAAGAAAGAAGAAAGAAACAGCTAATTTCTCAAATGAGCAAAAGAAAGAGAGTTCAAAAAAGGAGAGAAAACTCTAAGGACACAAAAAGAAAAAAGGACAAAAATAAATGACAAAATGACAAAAGGAATGGACAAAGGAATGGATAAAAAAAACCAAAAACGAAAGACAAAGAAATACAAGAGACGAAAACTGAAATAAAATGAAAAAGTATATTTATGAAAAATGAAGAAAAGTACAACTAAAAAATATAGAAAGAAAGAAAGAGTGAGTGAATAAAAAAAGCATCCTGAGAGAGAGAGAGAGAGAGAGAGAGAGAGAGAGAGAGAGAGAGAGAGAGAGAGAGAGAGAGATGGACAGAGCAACATGGTGAATGAAAGAGTCGTTGAATGATCAATTGACCTTTTCAGAGAACAAAGGATGGTTAAAGAATGGGAAAAATAGAACAAAAGTGTTGAAATAAATAAAATAAAATAAGATTAAAAAGCAAAACAAAAACAAAAATCAAATCAAAATAAAACAAAACAACCCCCCCCACAAAGAATGATCAAGAGAGAGTATTCGCTTGTTGCTGTGCGGCCTGGTTGAATGACAGATAAAAGTGTAGATATTGATAATTGAATGTTAGTTGGAATTTGTGGCATTCATGAAATGATGGAATCAAGGAGAAAAAAAGGAGGAGGAGGAGGAGGAGGAGGTTAAAGGAAGGATGAGAGTTTAGTGTCTGTAATGGCGGATAACATTAATTGCCTGGATCTGATCAACGAGAATGATTGTGAAGAATAAAATGTTAAACAGAGTGAAAAGAAAGATGGATTATCATTGGGGAAAATCGCTCGGGAAATACTACAGGAGTTAGAGAGAAGTGGACAGAGAGATAGAGAGACTAGAATAGAAATGAACTAGGAGAGAAGCAAGAAGAAAAAAGGCGTAAAGGAAAAGGAGAGATAGATAGATAGATAGATAGATAGATAGAGAGAGAGAGAGAGAGAGAGAGAGAGAGAGAGAGAGAAAATAATGATTATATCAAGAATAAAAGAGTTTACCATTTTGTGGATTTTACTATTTTGGTGGATCACAGAGAGAAAATAAAAGAAAGCGAAAAGTTTGGAACGGTCCCCCAAAAGCCAGGAAAACACGAGCAAACTTGCTGTCATTCAGACTTTAGAGAAAGATTATCAGTATTAGCAATTGAAAAAAAATCGTAAGAAATACCAATAATGATGATTATAGTAGATAGACTACAAAAAGGCCACAAATGTTGATTATAGGGTGTCTGAAAATGTCCAAAATATCTGATAAAATCATAAACTTCATTATGAATGCCATGGAAAACTGGAGGGTGAAATTGACAGCAGGAGGACAAACTCTAACAGAGGTAAAAATCTGAAGAGAAATATTTAAGAGAGACTCACTCTTGCCACTGCTATTCATTATAGCAATGATTTCACTTAACTATATACTTAGGAAAGGGGGCTACAAATTTACAAAATCACAAGAAAAAGTTAATCACTTTATGTATATAAATGATATAAAGATATCTGCAAAAAATGAAAAAGAGCTGGAAAGCATGATACAAACAATAAGACTATACAGTCAGAATATAGGAATGGAATTTGGCATAGAAAAATGTGCCATGTTGATAATATAAAGTGGGAAAAGAGAAACAACAGGAGGAATAGAACTGCCAAATCAGGAAATCATTAGAATACTTGGAAAGAAGGAAAACTATAAGTACTTGGGCATATTGGAAGTGGACACCATCAAACAAATGGAGATGAAGAAAAAATAAAAAAAGAGTACCTCAGAAGAACAAGAAAACTTCTCAAAACCAAGTTCTGCAATAGAAATCAAAGAGTTCCTCTTGTAAGATATGACAATTCTTAAAATGGACAAGGGAAAAACTCAAATAGACCAATGGATAAGAAAATTGATGACTATTCTTAAAGTGTTACATTTGAGAGGTGACATCATAGACTGTAAGTGTCAAGAAAAAAAGGTGGAAGAAAATTGCATAGATGCATCAATACAAGGAGTCGAGTAATACATTAAAAAGAGCAAAGAAATATTAATTACTGCTACCAATAACACCGTTAGCAATGAAAGTACAGACAGAAAAACAACAAAAGTTAGGAAATAAAAATGAATATTTCAAGTGAAAAACCTATGAGATTTCTCATGAGAAGACATGGTTTCCAACTGGGAAATCTCAAGAGAGAAACGTAATCTCTTCTAATTGCAGCACAAAATAATACAATAAGGACCGATTATGTAAAAATAAAAATCAATACTACCCAAAAGAATAGTCAGCGTAGGTTATGCAGAGAAGGAGATGAAATGATTTGTCAGACAGTAAGCAGATGCAACAAACTGGTACAAAAAGAGTACAAGGCTATGTATGACTGGGTGGGAAAAGTGAATCACTTGGAATTGTGCAAAAGATTGAATTTTGACTATAATACCTAACGGTATATGCAAAAACCAGAATCTGTTGTAGAAAATGAGATGCATGAAATTCTCTAGGAATTTGATATACAAACAAATCACCTAATCTCAGCCAGAAAACCAGACTTAGTACTAATTAACAAAAAATGAGAACTTCCAGTCAAGTGGATTTTGCTGCTCTAGTGGACCACTGAGTGAAGAAAGATAGACAAGTACTTGAACCTTGCTAGAGAACTAAAAAAAACTGTGACCCGTGAGGGTGATGGTGATACCAATTGTAGTTGGTCTACTTGGAATGGTCTCCAAAAGGCTTGGAAGAAATGGAAATGAGGAAGAATCAAGACCAATCAGCCTATTGTATTGTTGAGATCGGTCAGAATACTCAGAAGAGTTCAGGAGGCTTGAAGAGACTTGCTGTTACTTAGATTCTTGTTAAAGCACACCAATTAATGTGTAGACCCATCAATAAAAAGACTCGAGGATTACATTAGATAGAGCAAAGAAAGAATAATCACAGTAGCCAGTAAAACCATTAGCAAAAAAAAAAAAAAAAAAAAAAGGACAGAAAAACAGCAAAAAATAGGAAAAGAAATTGGAAGAAAAACAACTGTATAGATATTTCAAATGACAAACTGATGAAATTGCACAGGAGAAGACCTGGACATGGCTATGAAAGAGAAACCACATGAGAGAAAATGAATGTCTTCTAATAGCAGTACAAAACAACGCCATTAGGACCAATTATATTAAAGAGAAAATTGATAATACGAAACAGAATAGCAAGTGAAGAATATGTCGTGATAAAGATGGAACAATTAATGACATAATAAACGGATACAGCAAACTAGCGTAAAAAGGAGTACAAGACCAGGCATAACTGTTTGGGGATGGTGATCCCCTGGGAATTGTGCAAGAGAGTGAAATTTGACAATACTACAAATTCGTATTTGCTCAACCTAAAATCCATCTTAGAGAATGAGACACATAAAATTCTCTGGAATTTTGAAATACAAACAGATCATTAAATCCCAGCTAGAAGATCCATCCTTGTGATAATTAAGAAAAAAGAAAAGAAAATCTACCATCTGTGGATTTTTCCGTTCTGGCGGACGATAGAGTGAAAAGAAAGCGAAAAGATAGACAAATATCTTTCGATCTTGTTCAGGAACTGAGGGTCAAAGTAAAACCAATTGTAGTTGATGCACTTGGATCGGTCTTGAGAAGCTTGGAGGAAGGACTGAAAATTAGTGGGAGAGTCGAAATCTTCTAGACAACAACATCACTAAAATCGGACAGAATACTCCGAAAAGTCCCGCTGAACGGAGAAAGTGTTAGCTGGTGTAGAAAACTCGCAATGAATAAGATAATTATTATCAAGCATTTTGAACGGTCCCTTAAGGTCTGGAAAAAAAACTGGAGGAATTGGAGATTAGAGGAAGAATCAAGATCATCTATACCACAGCATTGTTAAGATCCAAAATATCCAGAATAGTCTTGGATACCTAAGGTGAAGTCTGTTCCTCAGACCCCAGTAAAAAACACCATCAGCTGATACTGGTACAACATACTCACAATAATAATAATAATAATGATAAAAGGAAGAAAAAAGATAGATAGATAGATAGATAGATAGAGAGAGAGAGAGAGAGAGAGAGAGAGAGCAAATAATTGATAAAGGAATAGAAGAAAGGTGATAAGAATAAAATATTGATTATCAAAGTTGATTATGAAATACAACAATATAAGTTAAAAATAAAAGGTGAGGAGAAAAAAGACGCGTGTTTCTTGGACGTGAAAAATGTATATAAACAAAAATGATCAGTTTTAGGCCGAATGTCTATTCTCTCTCTTTTTTTTTTTTGGTTTTATTCAACCAATGAGGTGTTTGACATTTGGCAAACTCACTTGGATACGAACAAGTCAAACGCACTGGTATGATGACAGAACCCCCCCCCATTCTCTCTCTATCTCTCATGCTTCAGAGAAAAAGGATTGTTCTCTTTTATTGCACAGACTGAGATTGATATACCACAAGCAGGACTATTCGCAGAGTTTTTTTTTATAGTCCAGCTTTAAAAACCATCCCCTGACCTTTGGCGAATCATATAGCAATTTAAAGAGACTTTTTTTTAGTTTATTTCACCAAATATCAATCTTATTTGTATAAAATAATTTGAAACTAAACTTTTCGCCTCGTTTGATGATAATTGTCGCACAAAATGTGAACTGGGTTGCAGAATTTCTCGAAATTTGACCTTATACCAAATGAAGATGGGTTTGAAGTTTATTTATCTTTAGTCAGTGTACTCGTTTGCAATGAAATGGTTAATAAGGTAAACCTCTGACTGTCTGCTTGTCTCTATCTGTCTCTGTCTCAGTCAATCTCATATATATATATATATATATATATGTGTGTGTGTGTGTGTGTGTGTGTGTGTATATATATCATTATCATCATCATGTCGTACTGTCATCTCGGTTTTTCTTGACTCTCTTTCTTTTTCTCTCTCTCCCCATTCGTCCTTATCATCCATCGCTCCCGACAAGTCCTCCTAACAACATCTAGTGTCTGCACAAAGCTTATTAAGTTCTTCCTGGTTAGTCGATATTGGTGCGTCCATAGAAGAACATGGGTTTTTCAAATGGGAGGCAATTGGCTGTTCAGCTGCTATTTTGAGAGGTGTTGCTTCCAGGATTTGTTCAAAGCATCACGCAGCATTCTTGTGTTGTTTCCATCAAGCCCTTTCTCGATGCGTTTTGATTGCGTCCATGTGGTGCACCTATACAGTAGTATAAACATAGCCACAGCTTATTTTATCGGATAGATCAGATTTTCATTGGATCGATAACTTGTCGATAGCAGCCCACGACTTTGCTAGTTGTATAGTATAGTCGATATCAGTAGATGAGATATTGCCGCCGAGGTATGTGAACGTGCCAACTAGTTTTAGTGGTCTGCTACTAAAAGTAGAGATGATTCCTTCTCGTTTAAAACACATGAACTAAGTTATATTTGCATTCACTTAGAGACCAATGACTCTTGCTGCATGCTCCAGGCTATGCAATAGGGATTCGGCTTGGGCAGGTGTATTTGCGAGAAGCGCTAGATCATCTGCGTAGTCTAGGTCTGTTATAGTTTCTGCAGGATATCGTCTACTACTTCCTTTTTTTTTTTTTAGCGTAAAGCCATTTTCATTTATTAGATCTATCCACATTCAAAGGGGGTGTCCTCGTTGTGTAATGGTTAAAGCTATGGACTGCGGAATCGTAGTACGCGAGTTCGTACTCCAGTCGCGCTATTACGTTCACTTTCGGGCAAATACCCTTAGGAAAGGTATGAACCCCCTTATCCCCCCAGCTATGGGTTAAATAATACTATTACTGTTCTTCTAGGAGAATAGATTTGGCATTGAATAACCTAAAAAGAGTTGATATGCCATTAAAACAAAGAAACCAAAGAAATCACATTCAAAGTACAGAGTTTAGGCCGATTTTAAACAAGTACGGTGCTAATGTATCTCCTTGCAAAATTTCAGCTGCAATTTCGGAGAAGACATTGTCTCCATCAGGTGAGCAAACCATGGATTTTGTGTTTTTGTAAAACATCATTTTAGCGGTAACAGTTTCATATGGACTACATATCTTTTTGATCCCGAAAACTCACCACGGTATGTCTGCCCTACGTCAAAGGACTAGCCGAAAGGATCAAATAGATATGTAGTCCATATGACATTAGGACAGCATTCACAAGTGGTTCAGCTCTCCGGAGGTATCTCTTCCGGGTCAAACCACCTACAGAATTCGACATGACCAAGAACTGCTCCATCCCTTGCAGTTGTGGTAAAATATACAAAAGTGAGACAGGTCGCCCACTAAAAGTAAGGCTAGAAGAACATCGGAAAGCAATAGTACGAAGGGAGATTGAAAAGTCGGGTATGGCGGACCATATATGGAAGGAAAATGGAAATCATCTCCCCTTATGGGACAAAGTTGAAATCATTGATAGGGCTGAATATTGGAGGATTAGAAGCCTTAAGGAATCAGCACATATGTTGGGCTACAATGACCTGCTGAGTAGACCAAGTATAGAGTTGAATACAATATGGGAACCGATAATCAAGAAGGCTAGATAGAAAAATTAAAAAAATCTGAATATGAGCACAGGTAAAAAATCATACATAATAGTAGAATTGTCCAGCAGGATACATGGCGTAACGGTTATAGGTGTTGGTTCCCTGAGCTTCTAAGGAGACAATCATCTGAAGGTTGCAGGTTCAATCCTCACTACAGGCGACTAACAATACAGGAATACTTAACACTTGTACCCGGTTAAGGCTAACGGAATCAGAACAGGCGACCCCCGTGGTTTCAATAAAGGACGTAGTTCGAAGTTCCATGAAGGTTCCCGAGTTAGACAAACACCTGAAAAAGGCCGGAGGACATATCGGCCGAAACGTTATGGAAATAACAATAAAGATGAAGACAATAGTCCGAAAAACCTTAATGATAAAAATCAACAGGCTTCGTCTCAGAAATTTAGAAAACTACCAACCATTATGGGTTATTTAAGGCCAAAATCATGTTTATACATATATAGTGAATATATATATGACTTGTAAACACATTTTGTTGATAACATTTTTAAACGATCCTGAGCTGTTTTTTTTTTGTCCACAGTTAAATGGTTTCAAGAATTTGCTATCGAATACGAATATTTCTATTTGCTATCAATGATTTGTTTGCACATTATGAAATCGTTTCAACATTAACAATTAAACATCAGTCATTTGTTTGCACACAGTTAAATAGATATACATTTTATATGGAAGAGATTAATTTATCAGAAATTTAATTTTTAATCATGTATTACTACTGACTATTTAACACTAATTATTCTAATCAACATTACTCATTCGTTGGCACAAAGTTATATGGTTCCAAGTATTGTTATGTATCACTAACAATACAATTAAACATCAGTCATTTGTTTACACACAATTAAATGATTAAACAGTTCTATTTCAAACAATTCAATTTAGCAAATGATTTTTTGTATAGGATTTAAATATCAAACAGTTCTATCTGACCTATAGATAGGACACTATCAGGTTCAACCACTCCGAGCTAGAGTGGACCTGGGAGTAATGGCAATGAAGAGGTACTCCACAATCCCAAAAGCTCCAGTACTGGAGCCTCACCATCAGATTGTTTGGTGTCATATCCAGGACACACATTAGGGAGGGGGGGTCGTACCCCTCTGCAGAGATGCAGTTGATGTCCTTTTTTATGATCTAATTTAGTTTTTTTTCTTTGGCTTTCATTGTGGCATTTTCTTTTAAACTAAACAAAAACAAACAATAATAACAAAAAAATAATCTCCCCAAAGACGATCAGTAGATATGATCGAAAGTGCATCTCCTCTTTCAACTGACCTAATGAAACTAGCAAAAAACTGGGGAAAAACAGAATCAGATCATAAAAAAGTTCTGTTGTGTTTAACCAAAATTTTCTAAATAATATATATATATATATATATATATATATATGTATGTGTGTGTGTGGGGGGGGTGCGTGTGTGTGTATGTGTGTGTGTGTGTGTGTGCGCGCTAGTGTGTGAAGGAAAAAAATACGTATATGATTGGTAAATACGTTTTATTAATCTTCCATAAATCCCACCCTTTTTCAGTCATCCAAGAGTATTTATTTTCAGAGAAAGACATTTCAAATCTAATTAAACTATCCGGCTAAAGAACGTAAAGTGAGGATTTTTTGTCCTTTCATTCGATAATGAGAAGTTTGCTTATTGGTTGAAATATTTTTGAATTTGAAAACATTTTTTTAATATTTCTTTTTTTCCCTTTTTTTCCGAAGATGCGTTAAGCAGAAAAATACGTTTGAAAAAGTTAATAAGAATATTTTTTAATCTGATGTTGGTATCGGAGTCGGCTTTGATGAGTGATTTAATTTTTTGTTAATTATGTGATCAACCATCAGAAGGCGTGAAACTGCCAGTCATCATGTAAAGTTGATTTCTGTGTCCACATTGATTAAATATAAACGCGCTTTATCCTTGATAATGAGCACTCTTTGCCAGTAAATAATGTTAGCCTGAAACTATATATATATATATGTTATATTTTGACCCCTCGCCCCGGCCTAAGAATGCTATTCCAAGGTAATACACCGGAAGGAAGTGACACATTCCAACGGCCAGTAATCGAAAGAGATCACGTGGGCGGATTAAGGCTTATGATATGGGAAAAGGTGAAGGTCCCATTCTGCTATTACAGTGATGCACCGGAAGAGAGTAACCTCTGAACTGCATGACAGTTATTTCCGCTTGATGACGATTAAACATTCGATTTCAAAGATCCAGTAGGCGATCGTGTGGGCGTTGAGTTATTATTTAACTCAGTTGAGTTTGGGTCCCAGAGCAGTTGCCAGCAGACTCCGAGAGGGTTAGAGACGAGATGTGGTAGGGAAGGTCACACCCCGACTGAGGGGGACCTCGGAAACCCCCGATGAAGTTGACCCCAACATCAGGAGAACAAGACACAACGTGACGGTCATAACAGTGGGGTCAAAATATGAAGTTTACGTTCGGTCTCCAGCATCCCCTCACATGCAAACCCTTAAACAACCCTTTCGAACCCTTGCAATAAAGTGAGAGGTAACTATAATTGTAAAGAAGTCTTCTTGTGTCTTCCTTCTTGCATCTTAATTGTTCCTGCGTCGTTTCTTCCTGTGTCTTCCTCTTGCGTCTTTCTGCGTGCGTCTTTATTATTGAGTCGTTATGATACGGCAAATGAGTATATAACATATATATATATATATATATATATATATATATATATATATATATATATATATATATAATCTAACGAATGATAATATTGTAGTACTATGAAGGACAATGTTGATTTTGTCCTGGACTCTCTATGAACATGCTGGGTAGGTAGTAGATCTTTCAATAAAAAATTCAGTCTTCAGCTAACTTCTGTCGTTGTAACTGTCATACCAGTACATCCTCTTTAACATTATGCAAAAGTTCAGGCCTGTACTTACGCCCAAGGAGGATATACAATATCACGATATGGGGTCAGAGTACTGTTGATACACCCATTATTTTAGAACCTGTACACAAAGTGATATGTTCATGTAATTATTTACTGTAATCAAGCAATATTAACAGTATATTTAGTCTTGGATAAATTGAAACACTTATCTAGTGTTGGTTGGTTGATGGGATTTTACGGCATATCTACCCTCGGGTTATTTTATGCCGTGTGGACCTGAGAGTAATGGTAATGAAGGACTACTCCGCATTTCCCAAACTCCAAGACAGGAGTCTCTTTATCAGATGCAGTTTAATGTCCTACCCAGGTCATAGAATGGTTTCAAGTATTGCTATCTAACACCAATAATTCTATTCAATATTGTTCCTTTGCTTGCACAAAGGTTAAGGATTTTAAGTATTGCAATATAATAATTCTATTTAACATTTATGAATTGTTTGCACATTGTTAAATGGTTTAAAGTAAAGTAAATGTCGGTTGGTTGTTTGGATTTTATTGCATATCAACAATTGTAGGTTATTTAATGCCAAATCCATTTTTATGAAAATAGTTCTATTTCAAACAATTCGGTTGAGGTAAAGTACGCAGTTTAGATGTAAGTACAGTTTAATTGTGAAAAATTTCTATTTCGAGCTATTCAGTTTAGTCAAGCAGTTCTAATTCAGTTAATTCAGTTTAGTATGAGTTCAGATTTTATTTACACACAGTTACATGTCAAAACAGTTCAATATTAAACAAATCAGTTTAGTGTAAGTACACTTTCAATGTCAAAAAACAGTTCCATTTCAAATAATTCAGTTTAGCATAAGTACGCAGTTTAAATGTAAATACGGTTTAATTGTCAAAAATATTTCTATTTCAAGCTATTCAGTTTAATCAAACAATTCAGTTTAGCATAAGTATGCCGTTAGTTCTATTTAACCCATAGATAGGGTCCTATCAAGTGCTACCACGCCGGGCCAGAGTGGACCTGGGAGCAATGGCAATGAAGGGGTGCTCCGTATTCCCCAAAGCCCCAGCATCTCTGGAACCACACCATCAGATTGTTTCGTGTCATATCCAGGACACTTGTTGGGAAGGGGTCTTACCCCTCTGCCGAGGTGCAGTCAGTGTATTCTACAGCCCCAGCTGACTGGGTAAAGTAAATGTAGGCTAGTTCAATTTAACCTATAAATGGGACGCCAATATATACTACCACTCTTAGTCATCGTGGACCTGGAAGTAATGAAGGGGTACTCAACTCGTGACTAATATCTTAGCTCGTACACTTGTTTTTTTTTTGTGGTGGTCTTACTCCTTTTATCATCTGTCAGCATATATATATATATATATATATATATATATATGAATCTGCTGCCTAAATATGCATCACACACACACACACACACACACACGCACACACACACACACACACACATACATATATATATATGTATATATGTATTCACCATTAAGCATGTTTTGATTTTAATGACAGACAAAACTTTCGGGCTTAATTTTATTCAGTTATTCTTTTTGACGAATGAGATGTCGCACCTGTTGTTGTAGTCAGTTGAAAAATTGTAACAGATTTTTCACGGTACTTAAACTGACTATAATAAAATTTTATGGAGGTGCCCGTGGTGTAATGGTTATCGTCGTAGGAACTGGACACGGCGACACAAGTTCAAATCTTAGACGAGACTGATTGCATTTCACATAGCACTAATACCTTTGGGAAAGGTATGAATCCAATTATTCTCCCTCCAGCTATGGGTAAATAGTAGGGCAGACTGGGTTCTTTAGCCTTGGTGAGGCAACTACTCTAGGAGAAGGAAAACTCTGAATTCAAACCTGTTAAACTCCGCTTAAAAATTGACCATGTGTCATATCCTGCCCGAGCGGAGGGGTTGGGTAAAAATGATAATCAAAGTTGCGACATCTCGTTCGCCAAAAGGAAAAACTGAATAAAATGTCGAACAATAAAGCCTTGTCTGTCATTCTCGTGTGTGTGTGTGTGTGTGTGTGTGTATGCGTGTGTGTCGTATGGTCATAAAACACATTCATTTCTCAATCAATCTTTCCATTTGTGAATTAACAATAAATATTTTTGTCCATTTCATGTTCTCGTTTTATTTCTTACCTTATTCTCAATGATTCTCTGATGTTGAAAAACAAACAAACAAACAAAAACAAAAACAAAAAACAGAAAAAGAAAAAAAGAAAAAAAAGACTGGATTCTCCCTGGGAGATGATAGGCTGCCTCCGTATGTTCTCATGAATTGGGAGCAGTCATATCGATTAATCATAAAACGCCATAATTCCTGACCCCAGACAGTCTGGAATTAGCCGAGTAATGCTATCTCTACAAATGGACTGGCTTTGCCAAACTGTAATGAAAAATGAGGACTTCATTAATACACACACACACACACACACACACACACACACACACACACACACACACACACACACACACACACACACACATATATATATATACACACATACACACACACACACACACACATATATATATATATATATATATATATATATATATATATATGACAAAGCTCTATTATTTATATTAAGCTCTATTTTACAATACTGCAACATTTAGTCTTCTATTAACTCACCAAGTGAGCTAGTAAGAACCATATTATATATATATATATATATATACATTTTTTACTTTTTACTTTCTATTTACTCCCAAAATTTTCCTTTTGCTTTCTTTGTTTGTTTCATTTACTTGAGTTGATGTGAAAGGATTTCTTTCAATTGATGATACTTCAGTGTTCTAAAGAAAATCGATTTATGTCATCATTCCAAACACATTGACAAACACAAGTGCCCTAATCCATATATGAATGATCCAGCATTTTAAGATGGGAAGTATGCTAGTATGTGTATAATTTCAAAATCAAGAAATATCGAACAAGTTTGGCAAGAGGCTTTGTTACAGTATTACATTTTAAAGATTCATTTTTATTATAGATTTGTACTTTACGGTTAGTTGAAAGGATTCAATATATGAAAACGAAATCTTATCTTGAAATCCCGCATAAATAGCCAGATCAGAACGGACTCGAGTTCCACCTAAAAAAAAGCTGACATTCTCACCCACCAATCATTCATCTAATTCTATTCGGTTTAACTATCAAAACATTGGTGCTTACATATAAAAAGGCACAAAAAATAATAAAATAAAACAAACAAACAAACAAACAAACAAAGAAATAAGAAGCAAGAACAAAATTAAAAAAAAAAACAAAACGAAACAAAACAAAAAAAGAAACAAACAAAAAACACAAAACAAAAATACAATAAATGATTTCAAGAAAGAGCCAATCAAATCCGAGTTAAAATGACACAATCCTATAATAAGTAAGTAAAGTTGGTGACTGTAGTCGAGGGTGACCCGAAGGTTTCCCTTACGAAAGCTACTACACCAAGGTGTAGAGGAGGTCGCTGCTCCATTCCCTGGATTGTTCCACTTTACCCTTGATCCTTACCTTATAGTGCTGATGCCACCTTGCTTTAAGCAAAGCGGCATCAAGTACCATTTTTGAGTCTTTGGTATGACTCGATCTTCCGGACTATTGGCGAACACTCGACTAATTAAGCCAATCGACAGATAAAACAACGGCTTAATATACTCTCTCTAAACCAGAACAATCGTCTCCTTGAAATAACACTGGTTATACTGACAAAGAAACTAATATGATATAATCAATGTACAATAGTAATAACACTGGCCTAACAAGGAATTCAAATAACTACACACGGTAAAACTGTGTGTTATTTCTAGAAGCATTCACTTTTTTTGTTCCATCAAATGAGGTGCGCTCCCTAGCCACCGGGCAGCGGGAAATGATATGATATGGTCATATGGAAACAATAAAAAAATGTTTTCGATTATCGAAACACTTTGCTGATTAGTGGCCAATTTGGCCTTGCTACGAGTTAATCTTTATATAGATATAATACTTTAAAATTATATATATATATATATATATATATATATATATATATATATATATTATTTTAAGGGCATATTTCAATGTATATTCCATAAAAATATAAAGATTATAGTATAGAAAAAAAATAAGGAAATCTGGATTTTTTACAAAATGAACATGGGTGTTATTTATCCATTCTAGTCATCTTAGCTTTTTTTATGAACCTACTCTGAGAGAAGATTTCTTTAAAATGAGATTCTATTAACGCCTCTCTACAAACTATATCTCTCCTGCTTTTTGTATACATTTTATTTTATTTTCTATATAAATATTTCTCCTCACTCATCTTACCTTTTGATCGTCACAAGAAGTTTAAAGTGCCATTTTTATTACCCTGTCTTTTAATCTTACATCAGCAAAATTTCATTTTAAAGAAATCCTCTTTCAGAGTATATAAAAAAACTCAAATGGCCAATAAAGTACATATAACACTGACTCTTATGCTTCAAAGATACAGATTTCCTTTTTTTTAATTCTATTCTCTCTCTCTCTCTCTCTCTCTCTCTCTCTCTCTCTCTCTCTATATATATATATATATATATATATATATATATATATATATATATATATTCCATTTTCAAAGTTCTTGGAGAATACTAATGGAACCAATGTTATAAACATGTTGAACAGACCTAAGATATTAAACATTTGTAATTAGAACCAAAATATAAACAAAACACACAAGAAAATCTAACCCGAGCCAAATTACCCTAATTCCATTTGTCAAGATCCTAGAAGGGCACAAATGGACTAGAGTTATTAACTTGTAGAGTAGACCTTACATATTACACACAGAATATTACAAACTAAAATTACGAAAAAAACGATTCAAAATAATTTCTTACGATGATTCAATATAATCTGTAATAAAATTCTTGATAGAAATTGTAAATGAATAATATATATTATTAGTCATATAGAATTAATTTATTTTTGAAAACTATTTTGGGTATCTCACATTTAATTTTAGTGGTAGTGTTGACTGTCTGTCAGAGAGGATATGTAAGGTAACAAAATAGTCGGAAGGAAGATTAAAAGACGGAAATAAAAATGTCACTTGAAACTTCCTGTGACGATCAAAAGGTAGGATGGATGAGGAGAGATATTTATATAGAAAATGAAATAAAATGTATACAAAAAGCAGGAGAGATATAAATTGTAGAGAGACGTTAATAGAATCTCATTTTAAAGAAATCTTCTCTCAGAATAGATTAATAAAAAAGCTAAGGTGGCTAGAATGGATATAAAACACTGATTTTCATGCCTCTAAAATCCAGAGAGAGAGAGAGAGAGAGAGAGAGAGAGAGAGAGAGAGAGAGAGAGAGAGAGAGAGAGAGCATTCAATAAATGATTATCATTATTTGTTCTCTTTTAAGAGATTTTCATATCAGTGTTAGCTGATGGTCTTTCACTGGAGTTTGAGTGACAGCATGCCTCCTCAAGTCTCCAGGACTCTTCTCAGTATTCTGGCCGATTTCAATAATGCAGTAGTTTGGATTGTCTCTACTGGTTCTTTTATTTCCAAGTCTCTAGTCCCTGTACCAATCCCTTGGTGACTGTTCTGAGAGCACCAATTACAATTGGTTTCACCGTCATTTTAATGTTCCACAGTTTTTTCATTTCCCTGTAAAATTCCTAATAATAATAATAATAATAATAATAATAATAATTATTATTAATAATAATTCCTAGCGAGCTTTTCACGCTAGTGTGAGCTAGTGGTTGTTCCCTCGAGTTTGAGTGACACCAAGTCTCATCAGGTGTCCAGGACTCTTCTGAGTATTCTGGCCCATCTCAATAATGCTGTAGTCTGAATGATCTCGATTCTTCCTCATGTCCTCTTTCCAAGACCTTGGGGGTTGTTTTAAGTGCTCCGATCACTATCGGTATCACCGTCCCCTTCATGTTCAGTGGTCCGCTGGAACGACGAAATCCACAAGACAGCAAGTTTTTTTTTCTCGTCTGGTCTTTTGGTCGGGATTGGGAGATCTGTTTTTATTTTAAAAACCCAGGGAATTTTTTTGCGTTTCATTCTCTTTGACGGATTCAGGTTTGGGCGATTACCATTTGGTTTTGTGGTCAAATTTTAATTTTTTACACCATTCCCAGTCGATCACCTTTCCTGCCCAGTCATGCCTAGTCTAATAAATCCTAATTAGCCACTAACCAGAAAAGGGTTTTCCATACGATAATTTTGACCCCCCCCATTTCTACCGCCCCCTCCGATTAGTAACAAAATATCATAACGAGACAATATCATAAAGTCTAAATGAATCAAGCGGAGAAGCGGGAATAAGGCGGAGGGAAGAGGTGGAGATACAGTGAAAATAGGAAAAGGAATTGAAGGAACTTGTTGAGACAATAAATTTATAAAAGTTTGAAAAATTTTTTTTTTTTTAATTTATTTTTCTTTGTTTTCTTTGTGTAATAAAAACAAACGCATTTTTTTAGAACTTATTAAATGATTTAAATAAACTGTTTTAGAAACAAAATGAAGTCTTTCAGTCACACTTAAATGGCTCTTTAGTTTACTTAACACCTATATTCCAATCGTGTTTATCCCGTTTCAGACCGGTGGGCAAGAATATTGCCAATATCAAACAGGGACGCAGTAGAAAAGCCTCTGATATAAAATACAACTCAATTATCTAATGGTTTGTCAATCTGGAGGTACTAAAACTTTGAAATGGTATCTGTTAGAAATCAGAAAATGAATAAATATATTATATATAATATTCATTCAAATAAACATGCATGTAAACTGATTTGGATATGAAAATCCATTAGAAATGATTTTATTATAAAAATTCTTTGGATAAAATTTTACTAAAAAATTCATTGAAAATGATTCTAATATAAAAATGCACTGTAAATGATTTTTAATATGAAAATGTATTAAAAAGGATTTTATTATAAAGATTTATTGTAAATGATTTTAAATTGAAAATGCATTGAAAATAATTTTACGATGAATATAAAATGCACAATAAATCGTTCTAATTTAAAAATACATTTGAAATGATTTTTATGTAAAAATACAGTTGAAATGATTTTGCTATAAAATAGCAGAAAGGATTTTGCAATAAAAATTCATTTAAAATATTATTAGGAGAGAAAAAGCTCATTGCTTGAGTTTCTTTGTTTAATGGCTTGTCAACCCTCGTGGATTATTTAAGGCTAAAGTTATTCTTGTAGAAGAGGTACTATTTAACCCATAGTTGGGGTAAGTGGGTTAAAGGAGCTCATATTTTCCCCAGAGGTGTTTGTCTGATGCATGCTCTTGTGTGTGAACTAGTATATTGTTAATAGTAAATTATAACTAAATTAAAAATGGTACTTGATACCTTCCTGCTTAACACTCAGCAATATAAGGTACGTATCAAGGGTCAAGTGGAGCAATCCAGGGAAAGGAGTAGCGCCCCCCACCCACACCTTGGTGTAGTAGCTATTGAAAAGGGAGCCTTCAGGTCGCCCTCGACTAAAGGGAGACAACTTTACTTACTTATATTACCATTAAGTTCGCCATGGTTTCTTTCTTTAATGGCATATAAAACCTTCGTGGGTTATTTACTGCCAAATCTGTCCTTGTAAAAAGAAAAGAACAATTGTGGTGCTATCTAACCCAGCGCTGGGGCGATAAGGGAGTTCATGCCTTTTCCAAGGGGTATTAGTCCAAAAGGGAATGTAATTGCATGACTGGAGTTCAAACTACCTTACTACGATACCACAGCTCAGCATATTCACCATTGTGTGATGAGGTCTCTCCCCACATAAAAATTAATGAAGTAATTATATGATCATCTCAACTAAGACAAATCAAGTAGAATTTTGTTTTGTTTTAATAATTTTTGCTCGAAAATGTGATACGTTAACACATTTCCAAATTTTTATCTGATGAAGCACGCCAATTACCGAAGTATTACATTTAACATCTGCTCTCCGATGTAATGAAATGGGAATTCATCCAAGCTGTAGCCTTGTCAGTACTACTATATGGTGCCACAATACAGTAGTACTGACAACGAAAAGCTTGAAAAACTAAACGGAAACTACACAAGGATACTGGGTGCTGTTCTGAGCAAATCCTGAAAGCCGCACCGTACAAAAAAGCACCTGTACGACCTCTTACCTCCCATCTCACAAACAATCCAAGTAAGACGAATTAGACATCTTAGGCATAGTTGGTGAAGTGAATACGAACTCATAAGTTTTACATTTTACTGTGGACTTTTACGCATGGACACACACTAGTGTTGGTCGATCAGTAAAAACTTGCATTCATCAGCTCTGTGCCAGGTAGAGAAACTGCCAAAAGTGATGAATGATCGGGACGAATGGTGTGTGTGTGTGTGTGTGTGTGATAGATAGATAAATAGAGAGAGAGAGAGAGAGAGAGAGAGAGAGAGAGAGAGAGAGAGAGAGAGAGAGAGAGAGAGTTAATGGAATCCGTTCTATCCGTGATGATAATATGTTAATTGAATTGGTTTTCGCGTCAGATTTCTAACAACCATGTGAATAAAAATAAACAATGTCGAAATATAAAACTAAGAGCAATTAAAGTTCAGGTCGAGAATAACCAGAGATTCTGGAACAAAATTCAGTGCCAGAACAAAAGAATTTACATACTAGAAGCCCGCAATCAAATTGACCGGACGAGACTGCTTGCTGCACGACCCCCACCCCCAACCGTACTCTGGAGACTGGCTGAAGACTATTCACCCCGCCAGTATTGAATTCCTCTTCGTTGACATCATCTTCAACGTCGCCATTAGTTTTTGTAGTGGTGCAGACCTCTATGACAGTCACCCGTACAGTTGTGCGATAATCGTTCATTGTAAAGGCTTAATTTTGATTACTTAGAATATTTAGAGTGTTGTGTTCATCTTGGTTGTTATTCTCACAACGTTTCGGGAGATACGCCCTTTGCCCTTCTTCAGGTTTATTATGTCGAACTCGCAAGCATACACAGAACTTTAAACTGAACCCTTTGAAGAAGGCCGATGGATGTATCGGCCGAAACGTTATGAGTATAACAAAGAAGATGAAGACAATTCTAAGGGATGAAAATTATCAGAGTTCATCTCCGTAATTTAGGCAAGCAAAGGCCTAATATGAATCGTTTTCGTGTAGTGAACAAACTAGAAACTATTCCGTTACACCGTGAAACTAGTCGTCACATCATAGTCATGATAATAATATTTACTAAGATTTATAAGGAGCACGATTATTGTGAAGTCGTCACAAGAAAATTATCGAGACTGAAGTTGGGTTTACCAGGACAGAAATGAACAATGAATAAAACCTTTTTTTTTCAAAATAGTCCCCTTAACACCCAAAGCACATATTTTAATGGATCGAGGCATCTCTGAAACTTGATGAGGGGTAAAGCTGCGCATGCGTATTTCCTTTAATGTCTTGTACGTCCTCAAATCTTGAGATGAATTTTTCGTTTTGGAAAAGATGTAGATATCACACCGAGTTTTGTGATTACGGAGTATGGGTTGGGGGAGGAACGTTCTGATGAATCACTAAGAATTAAGGATAAGAATAAAAACTATTGAGTATCAAGAATTATCACTGAACGGTGTAGACTTTGTCCAGAATCCTGTATATACGTCGAGATATAATGGGGTGTGGTGGGGTTGGGCTGTAGAATACACTGACTATATCTCTTCAGAGGGGCAAGACCCCCACTCCCAACAAGGAACAGTCTGTCAAGAAAATCAGGTTTTGACTTTTATTTGGCTTTAAACGCTTTTCTTTAGTGATAATAACAATATTAATATTATTATTATTATTATTAATAATAATAATAATAATAATGTTATTGAAATACTTAGATACCTGATGTGCCTTTAGCTTAACCACAACAAACAGATTGTAAATTTCGGCTGAGTCCAGTTTGCTTCACTTGCATTAATTTTGATGGAGGTGCGCTTAGGGAAACGGTTATCGTCGTAGGAAATGATATCAAAGACACGAGTTCAAATCCTAGACGAGGTTGTTGGTGTTTCATTTCACATTAACATCCTTTGGAAAAAGGCATGAATCAATCTGTTCTCCACGCCATCTATAGGGAGATATTGTATAGCAGAGGTGACTGGGTTCTTTAGCCTTGGTTGTGCAAACAGTCTAGGAGAAGGAAAACTAAATTCAATCCAATTTTTTCTCTGCTCAAAAATTAACCTTGTGTCACAACTTGCCCCGAGATAGAGGGCATGGATTCCATTGGGAAAGGCATGAAACTTTCTCTACCCTTGTTATAAGTAAATAATAGAGTAGGTTGCATTCTTTAACCTTTGTCGACAATTCGTCTTTTAGATAGATTGAATCCAAATCAAGGTGTGGAGCGTTTCTTTAAGGCAGGTGGATGCTAACTTTGGCTTCCTCCTGGCTGCATCTGCTAAACATCATGACACTTATCTTTGCACTACACCCGAGAGGCAAATTCTGTTGATTGGCTCTCACAAGATCTTCATACTTTTCATCCAGGTTTGCGCCCGGCAGAGATTTTCTTTTTTTTAGTTTCTACTGTAGCAGAACAACAACAAAAAAAAAACCAGAGACACACTTAAAGTCTCATGAAGCGTGATTATTTAATTAGGAATTATATTAAAAAAAAAGGAATCATTTTCGTAAAACCTATGTCGAAATAATAAATCTTAATTATACATGCACGCATGCGTATAAATATCAACAAGTGAAATAAAAAAAAACGAACGAAAGACGGCACCATTGCAAATGACAGCAGGAATTGTGTCATGTATGAAATGAACTATCTCAGTTGTGGTTGCGACAGAATTTGGGAAAAAAGAACAAAAAAAAAAATTGATAGAATAAACGAAACAAATGATGGAGTTGCTATTGTAAGAGATTTCATTTTGAAATCAGTTTCATTATTCAAAGTTTGAATATTTCTTGATATGAGTTTAAGTATGTCGTGAAGAGCTGGAGATTGTTTTAGGATTCCATAGTTTCGTGACGACATCGCATTTATGGAAATGTTTCATATTAGATTATTGGAAAAGTAAAATCACGTTGTTTAGACTAAAGAAAATCCGTTGGAATGTTGCAAAAGAAGATGCCACGTGTACTCATGTATAAGTCGATGTCAAGTATAGGTCAAGAAATTGTTAATTGAAGTCAAGAGTGATTTCTTGCCCTTAACATTTTGGTTTAGTTTGTCTTCTTATTTTAATGGCATATCAACCTTTGTGGGTAATTTAGTGCAGAACCTACCCTTGTAGAAGAACAATAGTGGGGCTATTTAACTTATAAAGGGATAAGAGGGTTTATATCTTTTCTAAGAGGCATTAATCCAAAAGTGAATGCAATAGGGTAACTAGAACTTGAACTTGCTTACTTTTAGGACCATGGGGACTCCCTTATAATATCTGAATTTCAACCCTACAAAATTATTACTCGTGTATAGGTCGACCTTTGATTTGAGGTCATAAAATCATTAATTTATACCTTCTTTAGCCAAGGATTGTTTCAAGTCCTTCACACACACACACACACACACACACACACGCACACATACGCACACACACGCACACCCACACTTAGCTTCATCTCATTAGCTTCCAATTCAACAGAAACTTTTTATCATAGTTATGGCGCCTTGTGTAGCATTATGGTTATCGAGTTCGATTCTTACTGAGTGTCCTGTATTTTTAGTCTTAGAGGAGCCTTATACAACACCTATATCAGCGCTTTTTTCAATGTTCACTTCAGTTATTATGGCACTGCCTGACCCTTCTCATAATCGTTACCTTCGGAAAACGTTGCGAAAAGCAATGTTCAATGTGCGTGCAGTTGTATGAGCAGAAACGCGAAGAATTTTAAATTCAAGGAATATATCTTTTTGTTCTATGGTGCAATAAACGGCTAAATAACCAAACGATGTATCGATTTCTGGCTAGTTTGTTTGCATCAGACAAATGTGTCCGAAAAATCAATTTTACTTTCTTCTTAGAATAACGATAGTTCAGTGCGCGTCTGCAATCGACAATGGATTTTAGTGACAACGAAAGAAAGAAAAAAAAACTCTATTTTAAACTCATAACATTTTATTCTCAATACACAAAATCGAGAGACTTAAACACTAGGAACCACGGCAAAAGATTTATTAAATATCAAAAATTTGAAACTTTCATTCAAATTGCGTGAGTTCAATCCCTGGGCCCATCGAAAAGAAAAGTGATGTTACAAGGTCGAAATAATTAAGAAGACAAATCAATTCCGATGAATTGATTCCTTTGTTTAATGGCATATAAAACCTTCGTGGATTATTTAATGTCAAAACCGTCCTTGTAGAAGAACAGTGGTGAGACTATTTAACCCAGAGATGCGGGAATGAATGAGTTCATGCCTTTTGCAAGGGTGATTAGTTCGAAGGTGAATGTAATAGCATGACGGGAATTCGAACTCGCTTAGTTGAATGACATAGTCAAGCACGTTAACCACAACGTCATGAGACCCCCAATAACAGTGCTCAATATCGGTGATAGAGCATATGTAGATCGAGGTTTGAATAGCATAGACATACAATAAACAGCGCTTAGTGACTGTCAGTTTCTTGCCTAGTGTGTATTCCAAAGAAGTTAGTTACGTATTGTTTACCGAATAAAAATCATTCAATACAAAATTAAGAATATCTTTATTCACTAAGTTCAACAAATTACTTATTTCAGTCATATTTTGCAGCATTTTAGATTGGTTTGGTTTCTTTGTTTAATGGCATATCAACCTTTATAGGTTATTTAATGCCAAAGCCATTCTCCGAGAAGAACAGTAGTGGTACTATTTAACCCATAGCTGGGAGGATAAGGGAGTTCATACCTTTCCCAAGGGTATTTGCCCGAAAGTGAACGTAATAGCGCGACTGGAATACGAAGTCGCTTACTACGATTCCGCCGTCCATCGCTTTAACCATTACACCCCACGAGGAGGACATCCCCCAGCATTGTAGAGATGCCAAGTGAATTTATACTTTTAATAAATACTTGAAACTTGTAAGCAGACATTCCCCTTTGAAAATATGAACCTGTGATACGCGAAATTCATTTGGCAGTTATCTCGTTCTTTAATAAAATCATATAACACATACCGATGCAATATGGTATGTGTGATATCATATGGAGTACATTTGAAGAAAGACTACAGTCAAAACTACACTGAGCGTTCAGTTCTTGATTGTTTAGTAAGAAAGAAAGTAGACTAATATAAAGTATTTTTCGATATTTTCTCACGCCGCAGAGTTGAATTCATTACTTATTTCCTTAGTTCTTAAGTGATAATATAAATTATTTTATATTGCAAATAAAAATTATTATGATTCAATAGTATAAAATTTTGTCAGATTTGTTGAATTTTGCTTTGCAAGTTATGCTCGGAGGTTAATAACTGTAAAATACCCCATAAAACAGCAGCTGTACGGCCACTTACCTCCCATCTCACAGACCATCCAAGTAAGACGAACAATACATACTGAGTACTGTTGAAGTAAGGAGGAACTCATAAGCGACGTTCTTTTATGGATTCCTAAACATGGACGCACAGGAGTTGACCGAGTAGCAAGGGTTTACATACATCAGCTCTGATGCAGTCTTGAAGACCTGCCTGGAGTTATGGATGAGAGAGAGAGAGAGAGAGAGAGAGAGAGAGAGAGAGAGAGAGAGAGAGATAGTGGGTGGGGGAACCACGAACTAAAAGCTCAGTTTGATGATAAGGATGATGACTTCTTATATATAGAGAAAAATTATTTATTTTCTTCCTAGATCGTGACAATGTTGTTTGCTCACTTTAGCATATTTTTAAAACAAGTGATATATATATATGTATATATATATATATATATATATATATATATATATATATATATATATATATATATAATAAATGAATATATACCAGATTTATATATTTAATTCCATGAAATTTAGACTGCGATCCCTGGGTTTCATGGAGTTTTTCACAAAACAACAATCATCAGGCAGTTAACAAAATGAAATGAATCGAAAATCGAAAAAATTCCATGACATTAAATATATAAATCTAATATATATTTATTATTATTACATAATAGCTCTATTCTAGATATTGAGCACTCTCCATATTATATTGCACTTGGTTCGCCGCAAATCCACAAAGTGATTTAGTGACAACCAACACTGTTATAATTATAATATATATATATATATATATATATATATATATATATATATATATATATATATATATATATATATCGTAAATTGCGGTATACAAGTTGACTTTTTAATCCTGAAAAGATCTTTAGAAAACTAGGTGTCGACTTATACAGCAGGGGTAAAATTCAACCCTTTGCCCTAGAGTGGTCAACCAGTGGAACTCCTAAAAATCGACGAAGACCACTTACTGTAACCCCAGTAGTCTATCACAAACATTTACAACTTAAACTCATACATGGGACCCATATAACTGCTAATAACTCTACTACTAATAATTTTGTGTTCTTTTTTGTTTCAGATTTGAAAATAGTATAATATAACTCGATCACAATGCCTTGGACAAGAGAGGAAAAATATTTTCCGTCACTACTTATTTCGAGACAAAATAATTGAAAACTGTCTTCAAATAGATGCAACTCATTAATATGATAATGATTTATTACTGAGACAAGAAACTCGAAACAATATTGCGTGTCCTGGAAGCTGATATAAAAACAATTAAAAAAAATATTAATTTGAAGCTTTTGCTTTGTTTTGTGGTTTTGGGTGTTTCTTTATTTTACGTTTCAATTCGGTTAGGAAGCTTTTGTTTATCAGTCATGTGTGTTTCGATTCAGGAAGAGGGATTTGGTTCATTTTCTTCCCAATTTACTTGTCCATATATTTCTAGTATTTCAAGGTCAGAAAACCAACTTTAAAAAAAATATCATTTTTTTTTTGGTCAGTAAATCTTAAGTTGATTGCATTAAATCCTATGGGGTTTTGCCTAAATTTCTCTCTTTCTTTTTCTATGTCCTATTTCTCTTACAATAACGGTGAAGAACTTTTTTGTTGTCTTCCCTTTGTTTTGTGGTTATTTCTGAGTTGAGCGTTTACTTTGTTGTTTGTGTACCTGAAGTTAGAGCAGTCAACATTCACGGGATCCCCTCCCTCATGTTGACTATCAAGGGAGCACCTGCCGATCATAAGACCCCTGAGTAGTATATTGTAGCTATACTAGACCCATGGGTTATTTATTATTTGTGCTTCTGTCACTAATGTGGCCAGATACTCTTAAAAGCAAGAGAAAACTTAAGTGGGTCACACAAAAAATTTAAAACCATTTAAAATTTTCTAAGTCTAAACTAAGTTAAAGTCTAACAGTCATTCATTCATTACTTAAACTGACACATGGTTCTTAGATTGATTTATAACTGATATTCTTCTGTTGTTTATGTAGTCAGAAACAAACAAACAAAAAAAGATTAAGAAAAAATTTGCTGCCATCACCAACATGCGCAATAAGTTGTCCTTAGCTCCGCTATTATTTAGAGAAATGCAGCTGTATTTATTTCTTCTTGAGGCCCGTCATTTGCATCGGAGGGAGAATCGCTTTTATGCATGTTCCGCGCATGCGTATTTCATTTCTAATTTTGATGCCTCATTTCAATGGCGAGGCGTTGATCCAGGTGAGATACAAAGAAACGATTATTCTCTTAAATTACAGTCACTTTTAACTGAAACTTTAGAACCATCTTTCAAAAATAACGATACTTTGGAAACAGATGTTCACTTCTGATAAGCAAGGATTAAGAGGGCGCGTCACATCAGCACTTATTTGTGTTATGGAAGGTTGAAAATCAAAATTAGCTGCCGGGGCCGTTCGAGTTTCTTTTTCTTTTTCTTTTCACCTAACGATACTGGAGATTCACAAGCCTACGAGGTTAAAAATCGTACTGCTTTATTGATGAAAGAAAAACTAATAAACTATAATCTACTTATATATGTGACTTTACGGGGAGTCACAATAGTGTAGTGGCTATCGTGCTGGACTGTGACATCATAGTAAGTGAGTTCGAACGCCAGTCATGCTTTTGGTTTAATACCCTTGAAAAGATACCAACTACTTTATTACTCCAACTAGGGGTTAAATAGCTCCACTTGTGTCCTTCTATAAGGCTGGCCTTGGAATTAAATAACCCACAAAGTTTGATATGTCATTAAACAACAAAACCAAAGCAAACGACTTGTTCCCTCAACAAAGAAACTTCGTTATGATAAAGTCGAGTAAACAGAATAAAGAAAGAAGAGAAAGAAATCATTGAAAGAAAGAAAGAAAGGAGAGAAAGAAAGAAAGAAGCATGGAGAAAGAAAGAAGAGAAAGAAATCATGGAAAGAATAAAGAAAAAAAGAAAGAAAGAAGCATGGAGAAAGAAAGAAGAGAAAGAAATCATTGAAAGAATTAAAGAAAGACAGAAAGAAAGAAGCATGATAAGAAAGAAAGTATGGGAATAAAAACACACAGGAAAAAGAAAGTGAATAAGTTGTTAGGTAATAGAAATTGAAAAAGAAGGAAAGAATACTAAGAGACCAAAAAATACTAAGAACAACAACAACAACAAAGATAGATAGATAGATAGATAGATAAAAGTTACGTGCCGTTTCATACGTAAATATTCCCATGATTTTGTGATGAGTACTATGCTTGTGTATTTCTAAAGGTTCTGGTGTAAAACAGTCAGAATCTTTTATTTACTTAAAAGTGAAATTAGTAACAAACACAGAAGAATATTGTTGAGTATAAAAGGCAAGATGCGTAATTTATATAAATTTGTACGTATGCTTACGTTCCTCTTAAAAAAATGTCTACGACCAAGGCAACTTATAGTCACGTGGTATTTTATAGAGTATTTCTATCTCAGTGAGATAACACGTTAGTGGATACTGTTATAGCTCTGCTTTGACATTTGAAAATCAGTTTTGATAGCTAAAATGACAAATTCCAATTGAAAAGACTCTGGAAAGCAACTAAAAATATTACAATTCAATTAATTATTAAGTTTATCTCTTTATTTATTTCATTGATTGGATTTTGGTCCGTCAAAATTGTTCCGCTGATTTTATTTCATATTTTGCGACTCTTTAATAAAATTCTAATCACAAAAAATCTCAGTAAAAGAGAGAGAGAGAGAGAGAGAGAGAGAGAGAGAGAGAGAGAGAGAGAGAGAGAGAGAGTTTGCTTTTATATTCCTCAGTTGGAAATTACTGATTATATTCGCAGGGTTTGATTTTTAGATATATTAAGGTGAGTCTAAAGTTTTTCGCGCGACTGAACCAGTTCAAACCGTGGTTGGTACCTACTTAGGTTGGTTTGGTTTGGTTTGGTTTTATGGCACATCAATCGTTGTAAGTTAATAAAACCAAATCCATTTTTTATACATATAAACAGTTCTATTTTAAACAATTCAGTTTAGCATACAAAAAACAGTTCCATTTCAAACAATTCAGTTTAGCATGTGGTAGCGGTTAAAATTGAAACAGTTCTATTTCAAGCAATTCAGTTTAGCATAAGTACTCAGTCTAGTTCTATTTAACCCATTGATAGGACTCTTATCAGGTGCTACGACTCCGGACCAGAGTGGATCTAGGAGTGATGGCAATAAAGGGGGTACTCCGTATTCCCCAAAGTTCCAGCATTACTGAAACCTCACCATCATATTTTTTAGTGTCATATGCAGGACAGTCATTGAGGGGTGGTCTTACTGCTCTGTAGAGGTGTAGTTGGTGTATTCTACTGCCCCAGCCGACTGGGCAACTCAGGTAGGTAGTATCGTGGTAGTTGGTGCACTGACTCGTTGCACATTGCTTCAATCTGTGTGTGATTTGAAAACTGCACAGATGAAAGTGCAACGTCGTCTAATCCGGGAACTTATGCTTTACAAATTCGAACTGGGCCATGACGTCACGGAAGCAGCCAAAAAACATTTGTTGTGCGAAAGGTGAAAGCATAGATAATCAGAGTACAGTCATCAGATGGTTGAAGAAATTTTATTTTTGGTGATACTTTCCCCGACAATCAGGCAACGTTAGTTAGGCCTAAAACCGTGGATTCCGAGGCTGTTCCTGTGAGTAACACTGAGAGAGTCTCAGGTGAGCTTTGCACCTCACAGTCCAATGTGATTTGACTCTTTCATAACCACGCCAAAAGCATCTGGAGCTGCAGATTCGTGCTTGATGCTACTAAAATATTGCAAAACTTTTGACTCACCCTTGTAATTGTTGTCCCAATATGTACAGGGTTGTCGGTTACATGCCCTTTCTTCAGAACTATAATCCGATCGTACTTCTGTTGTTACGATGACCGCTATCACAGGAATCAAAGTTAGACAAAAGGAAAACCGCATGAAAAATATCTTCCTTAAACGGCTGTGAATTTTCGCTGCCTCAACGAAAAATAATAAAAAAAAAGAGAAATGTTTTCCTAAAAGTAAACCAGGCGACGAAAATACATTTCTTCAGCACCACGTCGAAGTCCAAAGCAGATATTATGAAAGTTGTCACAGCTCATAAAGTTTAAAGAAGCTGTCTCTTTCAAAGCTATTTCGCCATTTCAGACATTTAAAAAAAATTCCTTGCCAAAGAACTTTTACGTAGTAAGTAGCTTGACAATATTTTCGTTCTTAATCTGCGCACAAATTCTATAAACATTTCAATCCTGAATATTCTACGTACACCTTCAGTCTTTTATTCTATAAAAATCCTCGTTCATATCTTTATAAATTTGTTGTTATCGTTAAAGTGCTTAACATTTTATGCTTAAATTGCTTTCACCTAGGCCATATTGAAGTTTCATTCTCTGTTCAAAACTCCTAATAACATTTACATTAGTTATTTAGGCGGTCGGTCAAGAAAGTAATAAAACTTTTTTTTTATTTTTCAGGTAGGCAAATCTGATTCATAATCAGGTAATCAATATTGACCATAAACCCGTGCGAAAACGTACAGTTCATATTTGCTTCTTAGAATTTCCGTTTGTCGAAGTAAACCTGGATTATTAAAAGTGTATTTCGTTTAATATATAACAGATAAAACACAAGATCAAATTCTGTGAGAAAATCTCGGACAATGCAACAGAAACATTTAACAAATTAACTCCAGTTTATGGATATCAGGATCAATCCATGACCCTAGTTTTTAGTTGGTATAAAACATTTTGTGGTGGACGACATACTGTGGAAGATGAATTTCATTCTGGTCAATCGTTCTTTTCTCGAACATAGCCTCATCGGATGGGGTTGTAGAATATACCGATTGTCTCTCTGCAGAGCGGCAAGATCCCCCCCCTACGAGTGTCCTGGATAGGACATTAAACAATCTAATAGTGAAGCTCCAGTAATGCTGTAGATTTGGGGAATGCGGAGTACCTCTTCATTGCCATCACTCTCAGGTCCACTCTGGCCCCGGTGTGGTAGCACTTGATAGGTTCCTATCTAGGGGTCAAATAGGAATGTTTGACATTTAAACTGAGTGCAAACAAATGACTTATACTAAACTGAATTATTTGAAATAGTTCATTTAACTGTGTGTAAAAAAGACTGATGTTTTAATTGAATTGTTAGTGATACATAGCAATACTTGGAACCATTTAACTGTGTGCAAAAGAATGAGCTTAGGCTCGTTTAAAAATGCTGATAATAAAATGTATTTACACATCATATATAAATCATATAAATGTATAAAAAGGATTTGGCATTAAATAATCTACAATAGTTCATATGCCCTAAAATCAAAACAAATCTTCTCGAACTGAGGAAAATGTAAGAAAAGTCAGGACTCTTACAAGATCTAATCGACGTTTAACAGGAAGAATGATTAGTGATGAGTTAACATTAATCAGCTGGTTTTGAATTAAGGTTGCCAACCTGAAAAATTAAAAAAAAGATCATTCCCATTATAATTTAAACATAAGAAATAGTCTCATTACTTTCTAGACACACTCTTTGTCAACGAGGTTTTAGCCCAAAAGAATATTTCTGTGGTAAAAAAGCTACTTAATCCCTTCACGCTGTGAACTGGTTTGTGATTATTTCCTATTCCCAAAAATCAAAACCCAAGTCTGTGGTCACTATTTAGGGACTGTTGAGACTATGCCACAGATCAGGGGGATCCAACAGGAAGCAGTGTCAGTTAAAGACTTCCTGCGTAGTGACAACGTCTTTGTCGGTGTAGGGCTTTAGAAGGGAGTTATTTTGAAGAAGATGAAATGAATTTGTAATTAGGTTGATAAAATCTTTCATTATTTAATGGAACGACCGTGTACATTGGTTATAACATTGATCATTTCCATAATGGTTACTATCGGTGGAGTTTTGCATATGTTGACTGTATCACTTGTAGAACGGTAAGATCTCCTCAAAAAGAATTGTCATGGGCATGATACAGAATTGTATCTGAATGTGAGGCTCCAGTTCTGGATGTCTTGGGGGTGTGCAATGCCCCTTCAATGCCATCACTAGTCGGTCTACTCGGAATCCGAGATGGTAGTACCTGTTAGAGTCCCATTTTTTGGTCAAACAGATCTGTTTTAAAATTATTAATATTCGATAGGACTATGTGTAAAAAATCTTTAGAAACAACTTCATAACAAATGTAAATAACATATTATGAATGCGATTCCCTAACCTGCTGGTATGAAATAATCCTAGACGGGTTGACATGCTGTCAAATTGAATGAATGTATCGATGAAGTTTTGTCGATTGTTTTCAGCCTTCAGATGTTCATTTTTAATATAATTACTTTTAATAATTAAAAAAAAAACCCAAAGCAACAAGAAAGAAAAGAAAACGAATAAAAAAATTATAAAACTCTAACAAACAAAAACAAAAAATAAACCTCGGAAAATCGGATCGATTCTCTTATATATCAGATAGATATTCTATACAATTAATGAAGAATATAAACACTATTGTTGTGTCGGCTGCTTCCTGATCGATTGCCGGGTTTTTGTTTATGCTTTTAAAAAATTGAAAAGAATATTTTGTTTTGATCGTCAATCGGCCAGTCTACATGTGAATGACTTTCACTAGTAAATAATGGACAAGACAAGCAGCATGAAACATAATGTAATCAAATAAAAGATGCTAACACAGACAGGATGATTGATTGAATATTTTATTGGTGATTTCAAGCAGAAAAAAGAAAAAATGCAGCATTTCTTGGTTTCCTTTTTTTTTTTTTCCTTTTTATTTTTATCCATCCTAGAATGAGAAAGCCTCTGTTTGAAAATGTGGCTTCCTTACGCATGCGCATTTCCGATGTTTTACTTGTTTTCCGTTGTTTAATACGTCGATAACATCTGTTTCTCGAAGCGATTTTTTTCTCCTTCGTTTCTTACCTAAATAAATTTTAAAAAAAAGAAAAACTAATTTCAATTCCACTGGCTTTTATATTAATAATTTCATTCATTTGAAATTTTCGATGAGATTGATTTAATAATTTCACAATCGAATTTATAGTTTTTCAGTTTGTGTTGGGAACAAAATACAATGAGAAAAGTACAGATGGATAAATAAGAAAAAATCGTGTTAAAATGTGTCAAAGGAATTATTTCTTCACTTGACTCAATTCCTTTATGCACTATTTACGATTGATATATAGAGAATATTGACGTCTGTGGTGAAGTGGCTAAAGTGCTGGTCTTCGACATCGGAATTAGCGAGTTCGAATTCCAGTCATGCTATTACGTTCATTTTCGGACAAATACCGTTGGGAAAAGGTATTGACTCCCTTATCATACCCATCTGCAAAGATGGTTTGGGCATCAAATAACCAACGAAGGTCTGATATGCCATTATTCAAAGAAACCGAAGCGATGGCTGATGTGTGCAGCCTTCACTGAGTCTGCCAACAAACACACTGTTATTAACAAAATATTATCTAAGATTTTCACTGAATAATCTTCAATAATTAGTATTTACCAACTAAATTAAGAGCATCGACGAAGATTAATATTCATTGCCGAGATAAGTACATCCAAAAGGAAGAATAAATTTTTGTTATGAAAAATAGTATTTCTCATAAGGTTGCTGATTTATTTATTAACAAATATATATTTTTGCAGTAGATCAATGTAAGGCATTTTTCTATTGGTTGCTCGTTGAACAATTCAATGATAATGTTTAGAAACATCTTTAGGAGGCCCCAGTGTGGTACAGCATTGTATAAATGCTGTTTTGCAAAATATTTTTAAAAGTATGTGCTTTATTATTTTCATGTTATTGTACCATAGATACATTTGCTGGTCAAGTTATCCTGTTTTTGATATATTATTATTATTATCAATAATAATAATAATAATAATAATAATAATAATAATAATAATAATTGACTTGTTTGAACATAACCACCAATTTGTAAATTTTCTGAAAATAATTCGACCACTTTACAATGCTTCAAAAATGTATCTGACTGCGAAAGGGCTAAAGATGTATATATGGTTTGGTTTGGTTTGTTTGGTTTTATGGCATATCAACCTTTGTAGGTTATTTAACGCCAAATCCATTTTTATGTAAATAATCTGTTCTATTGAAAACAGTTCAGTTTAGCATAAGTATACAGTTTAATTGTCAAAAACATTTCCATTTCAAACTATTCAAGCAGTTATATGTAACAATTCAGGTTAGTGTAAATCCAGTTTTAATGTCGAAAAACAGTTCTATTTGAAATAATTCAGTTAAGCATAAGTTTAAGTGTAAGTACGGTTTAATTGTCAAAAACGTTTCTATTTCAAGCTATTCAGTTTACTCAATTCATTTTAGCATAAGTATGCTGTTAGTTTTATTTAACCTATAGATAGGGCCCTATCAGGCGCTACCACTCCGGGCCAGAGTGGACCTGGGAGCGATGACAATAAAGGGGTACTCCACATTCCCCAAAGCTCCAGCACTGCTAGAACCTCACCATCAGAGTGTTTAGTGTCATATCCAGGACACTCGTCAGTGTATTCTACAGCCCCAGCGGACTGGGCAATAAAGATGTATATATGTGTATTTGTGTGTATGTTTGTGTGTGTATGCATTTGTGTATGTGTATTTGAGTGCATATTCATTAGCTTAGGATCTAATTTTTATTCAGTACAGGAAAATGTGACAAAATTAAGGACTCTTACCAGATTTAATGGACGTTTACCGGGGAGAATAACTATGGTTTTGAATTAAGGTTGCCAACCTGAAAAATTAAAAAAAAGATCATTCCCATTATAATTTAAACATAAGAAATAGTCTCATTACTTTCTAGACACACTCTTTGTAAACGATGTTTTAGC
Organism: Sepioteuthis lessoniana; assembly: GCA_963585895.1. Lineage (NCBI taxonomy): Eukaryota > Metazoa > Mollusca > Cephalopoda > Myopsida > Loliginidae > Sepioteuthis > Sepioteuthis lessoniana. The sequence goes on from OY757909.1 coordinate 1,958,592, forward strand.
CCAAAAGAATATTTCTGTGGTAAAAAAGCTACTTAATCCCTTCACGCTGTGATCTGATTTGTGATTATTTCCTATTCCCAAAAATCAAAACCCAAGTCTGTGGTCACTATTTAGGGACTGTTGAGACTATGCCACTGATCGGGGGGATCCAACGAAAAGCAGTGTCAGTTAAAGACTTCCTGCGTAGTGACAACGTCTTTGTCGGTGTAGGGCTTTAGAAGGGAGCTATTTTGAAGAAAATGAAGTGGATCTGTCATTAGGTTGATAAAATCTTTCATTATTTAATGGAACGACCGTGTACATTGGTTATAAAATTGATAACTTCTATAATGGTTACTACTTCATCAACGAAACTTAGAATACGTTGACTGTATCACCTTTGCCCCGTCGTCTGGGGCTGTAGAATACACCGACTGCTTCTCTGCAGAGGGGTAAGATTCCCTCCCCCAACGAGTGTCCTGCATATGACACGAAACAATCTGATGGTGAGGTTCCAGTGATGCTGGATCTTTGAGGAATGCAGAGTACCTCTTCATTGCTATCGCTGCTAGGTCCACTCTGACCCGGAGTGGTAGCACCTGATAAGGGTCCTATCTATGGGTTAAATAGAAAAAAACCGTGGTTACTTGACTTTACTGGGGTTTTTTTTGCATTTAAACGGCATATTTATGCTAAACGGAATTGTTTAAAATAGAACTGTTTTGACATTTAAACTGCGTACTCATGCAAAACTGAATTGCTCAAAACAGAACTGTTTTGACATCTAAACTGTGTACTTATGCTAAACTGAATTATCCGAAATAAAACTGTTTTGACATGAACTCTGTGTATTGCCCAGTCGGCTGGGGCTGTAGAATACACCGACTTCTTCTCTGCAGAGGGGTAAGGCCCCACCCACGAGTGTCCTGATATGACACTAAACAATCTGATGGTAAGGTTCCAGTGATGCTGGAGCTTTGGGGAATATGAAGTACTCCTTCATTACCATTGCTCCCAGGTCCACTCTGCCCCGGAATGGTAGCACCTGATAGGGCCTTATCTATAGATTAAATAGAACTAACTGCATACTTATGCAAAATCAAATTGTTTGAATTTGAACTGTTTGACTAAACTGATAAGCTTGAAATAGAAATATTTTTGACAATTAAACTGTGCTTACATTTAAACTGCGTACTTATGCTGAACTGAATTGTTTGAAATGGAACTGTTTTTGACATTGTAACTGTACTTACACTAAACTGAATTGTTCAATATGGAACTGTTTTGACATTTAACTGTGTGTAAACAAAATCTGTACTTACACTAAACTGAATTAGCTGAATTAGAACTATTTGACTAAACTGAATAGCTGGAAATAGAAATGTTTTTGACAATTAAACTGTGTACTAATGCTAAACTGAATTGTTTGAAATAGAACTGATTATCTGTTTAAAATTGGATTTGGCGTTAAATAGCCTACAAAGGTTGATATCCCATAAAACCCAACCAACCAACCAACTGTATCTTCCTGTAGAGAATTAAGATAAAGAATTACGTTAGCTCTTCAGATTTTGATATTGTAAGTATTAAGTGTTTACTTGTTTAAAATGATTGTGAAAATTCATTTTTGTACTGTATATGATTAATGACTATGATTTAACAAGTATGTATTCGACATACAATAACCCATTAACATTTGACATGCCGTAAAATCAACTAAGCAAACAGACAACCTAAGATCGTGCAACTGCGTTATTTTCAGAATAAAGCTATGGCATAATCCAAGAATTTTAGCCGGAAAAGAGGAATTTTTTTCTACACTGAATGTTGCCTTTCGTGGAGTAACTGAAAATGAAGGTAATTTTGTTTTTATTACGCATATATGAAGTTAAAATTGGAAAGCCACTATTTAAAGCTATTTTAATACGAATTCCTTTGTTCAGTGTCATTAAAATTCATTAATTACGATATGTTTTGTTGTAGATTGACAAGATAAAAGCACGGAATTACCACCGGTCTTCATTGTAGTAAATGATTATGGAAAATTAATTAAGTTAATACAATTACATACATTTTTCATTTATTCATTTTTAAATCAATCATTATCAGTTTATCATCATTATTATTATTATTATCATTTTAGTCATTTGAGAGATCTTCATACCAGTGTTAGCAGATGGTCTTTCACTGGAGTCTAAGTGACATCAAGTCTCTTCAAGTCTCCAGGACTCTTTTCAGAATTTTGACCGATTTCATCTTTGCTGTAAGATAGATGATCTCGATTAGCCTTGTTATCTTCAAGTCTTCAACTCCTTTTACAAATCCTTTGGTGATCGAACACAGCATACCAAATACAATTGGTATCACAGTCACTTTCATGTTCCATAGTTTTTTTCCAGTTCTCTAGCAAGGTCTAGATACTTATCCCATTTTTCGTTTTTCGTCAGTTTTACCCTGTGGTCAACCGGAACGGCACTCTACTATTCGACAGGTTCTCTTTTTGTTGTTGACTAACACTAGGTCTGGTCGTCTGGTTGAGATTATGTGATCTGTTTGTATCTCAAAATCTCAAAGAATTTTGTGCGTCTCATTTTCTAAGACAGATTCTGGGTTGTACATAGACCATTTGTTGGTGTGTTCAAATTTAAACTTCTCGGATAATTCCCAGTGGATCACCTTGCCCACCCAGTCGTCTTTAATCTTATACTCTCTTTGCTCTAATTTGTTATATTCGCTTATTATGTGATTGATCGTTTCGTCTCTATCACCACATAACCTTTACTTGTTATTTTGTTGCGTCTTGTCTATTTTTGCTTTAACATAGTTAGTCCTTATGGCGTTGTTTTGCGCTGCGCTTAGAAGAGATTCAGTTTCTCCTTTAAGGTTTCCCTTTCTTAGCCATATGCAAACTTTCTTGTGTGAGATTTCGCTTGTTTGTCGCTTGAAATGTCCATTCAATTGTTTTTCTTGCCATTTTTGTTTTCAAGTTATTTTTGTTCTACTGATGCTGGTGTTGTTTGTATTTTTTCTGGTGGCTGTAATCAGTCTTCCTCCGCGCTTTTTGTGTAATCTTCTACTCGTTGTATAGATGCATCGACGCTATCTTAAATGCTGGCGAGTCCTCTTCCTCCTTCTTTTCTTGACACATATAATATGTGAATGTCATCTCTTGGATGTAAGGCCTTATGCATCATCATGAGTTTTCTTGTTCTCGGGTCTATTTATTGAAGTTCTTCTCTTGTACACTTTCAAAATGGTCCCGAGTATCTTACGAGGAGGGCAGCTCATGCATTTATTTATTTCTGCAATGTAGTTTGTTTTCTTGTTCTCCTGAGGTGTTCTTTTTTTTATTTTTTCATCTCTACACGCATGGAGTCCGATTCCTATATTGCCAAACGTAAGTAAGTTTCCTTTTCTTCGAGAGTTCTGATATTGTCTTGATTTGGTAGTTCAATGCCTTCCGTAATTTGTCATTATTATTATGGCGGATTTTTCTGAGCCAAAATCCATCCCTATATCTTGACTGTAAATCCTTACTACCTGTATTAGGGTTTTAAAAATTTTTTTCATTATTTGCAAACAATTTGATGTCTTCCATGAACATGAGGCGTTTGATTTTCTCTGCGATTTATGAAGCTTGTATCCAACTGCACATTTTCTAAGTGTGTAATTAAGTGCCACCTTTGGCCGACTCAATAGGAATGTGTGGAATCGGAGAGGGCATCTCAGAGGCAACCAAAATTAAGGTAGGCCGAGCTATCGTTCTTACCATCCTCCTTTATGGCCGTGAAACATGGACTACTTATCAACGGCGTTTGAAGAAGCTAAACCACTTCCACACGTCTTGTCAGAGGAAGATTCTCGGCATCACATGGCAAAAACACATCCCCGACACCGAAGTTTTAACCCAGGTTTCTCTTTCCAGCATCTACACCATCTTAATGCAATCACAGCTTCGTTGGGCTGGTCATGTTGCTCGTATGAAAAATCACCACCTCTCGAAGAAACTGATCTTCGGGGAATTGTCTCAGGGCCAGCACTCTCAAGGAGGCCAGAAAAAACACTTCAAAGACACACTGAGGGGTATCACCCCTAATATTCTAGAATATCTGGCGCAGGACAGAGAGAAGTGGTATGAAGTTGTCAAACGTGGAGCGAAAGTCTGTGAAGCAAGAAGGAACGCAGTAACTGAGAAGCACATGAAGTTTAGAAAAGGCACCTGCCACATCAGCCTCTGCTACCACCACCACCATTCTTTGTTCTCACTGTCATAGACTCTTCCGTGCACAGATTAGCCTCATTAGCCATCTGCGCACTTGCAGATCCCATCCTCAATCATAGGTTGATCAGATGGTCCTCATCGACTACGACTGACAAAGAAGAAGGCGTAGAAAAAAAAATTGAATTGCATCGTCGCCATTAGAAATAGAATTGGTGATAGCGTATCTCCCAGGAAGATTCTTCTTTGGATTTTCACCTCAGTTAAGCTTATTCCTCCCGCTGTCAGTCCGACTCTTCAGTTTTTGATCATCAATAGGCACGTTATGGATCTGTGGTTGTAGGGGCAGTTTCTTTTTGGGGGTCTTTTTGGATCGGGGGGGGGGGGTTCCTTTGTCATCCATTCGGGTATAGCTTCTTCTTCTTCTGCATTATTATTATTATTATTATTTTACTTTTTTGAGAGTTTTTCATGACAGTTTTACCTGACAGTTTTTCATAAGGGATTGAGTGACAGCAAGTCTCCTCTTCTCTCCAAGATTTTCCATGTATTCGACCTTTGCTTAATAATGGTGTCGTGTGGCTAGTCTCGATTCTACCCCTGATTTGTCCATCTTTTCGGTCTTTTTACTATCACTGAACGATTTGATTCACATTTTCTTTCATGATTTTAACTTTAGTAGCTTTTTGAGGTAACTCACTGGGGTAGTCATTTTTTACGGCAGTGAGAAACAGCGCTTACCGAAAACATTTGATAGGGGATGAGCTCTCAATGAGATTCGAACTCAAGTCACATAATCAAAATTGCATTGAGGTATTTTTGAGGACTAACGGCTTACCTAGAGAGAGAGAGAGAGAGAGAGAGAGAGAGAGAGAGAGGGGGTTGGTTTGATTAATTAGCTCAACAGCATATCAACTCTTTATGGGTTATTTAATGCCGAAATTTGATTAATTTGTAAATGTTTAATGGTAATCATAATTATACTTTTAATGTTCAACTACTTTAAAAAAAAAATGCTCTTTTATTTGTCTGTAAACATTTGTTTACATAATTCTTTGTTTAATGGCATATCAACCTTCTTGGGTTATTTAAAGCCAAAGCTATCCTCGTAGACGAACATTAGTGATACTTTTTAACCTATTGTTGGAGAAGGATAAAGGGGTTCATATATTTCTCAAGGTATTAATCCGAAAGGGAACGTAATAGAACGACTGGTGCTCGAACTCCCCTACATCGTTGTAGGTTAAAAAGTACCATTAATGTTATATATATATATATATATATATATATATATATATATATATATATAATGTTTTTGGTACATGAAAATTTATATAAACAAATGAAAAACGAAATCATTGGTAAAAAGGGGGAATCTATTTTAAAACAATAAAACAGCGAGGGCCCTTTCGCCCGGCACTTGTCAAGTTTAGTCACCGGAAAAATAATTAAAAACAGGGTGTAAATTAAATAATTGGATTGAAGGGACAGGGTGAAAAAAAAAAAAGAAAAAATATTCAAGTCACCCCAGTCTCCAACACTTCCCAAAAAATATTTAAAATATGACTGCTTAACTATCTGCATATATATATATATATATATATATATATATTATGGCAAGTTGGAGAAACGGGTTTCGTCAGACAAAGGTATAATTTAACTTGTAAAGATTTGTGTTTATGAGACATGTGTCTTGACAACCGAATTGTACTTTTCAGAAACATGGACGATATATTTGAGGCATATTAAGATGCTTGAAAGATTTCATTAGAAATGCTAGGGAAGAATCCTTACGATTCTCTGGCAACATCTTTGCACCTGACAGGGAAATTTTGAAGAAATCTGGCTGTTTGAGCATAGAATGTTTCATAAACAAAAATCAAATACCTCGTCCGTATGAATGATAAAAAAGGCCTAAACGCTTCTTCTATGATGAACTCACTAATAGAAAACGTCCTCAGCAGAAGCCCAGGGAAAAAGATATACCATAAATTGCGGCATACAAGTAACCATTTTTTAAATCTGAAAAAATCTCTACAAAACCAGGAGTAAAATCCAAACCTTTATCACAAAGTGATTAACCAGAGGAACAGTTCTCCTAACAATCGATGTTGACCACTAACTGTAACTCTCGCAAACTACCACAGTTATTTGCAGCTTAAACTCGCGTTTGGTGAACTTATTTAAAAAAAGAATTAACACAAATTAATATAGAATAATGAAACTGTAAAACAAATCAAGTATCATATCAACGCTATATTATACTCTATTTTCAACTTCATTTTTCACTGACTGTAAATATTAACGAACCAGAATGTCACAGCACCTTGGCAACCAGTCAGAAAACTACGGTATGCTATTTAGTTACGATAGATTATGAAATTATATCCTCATTGAGGTCAGCTGGGTACGTTTTGGCTTTATAGTAACCTACTTTATGTTTAGGGGTCGACCTGTACACCAGGTATAGGTTTAACCGAGAATGCTGAGTTAAAAATTTTGAGCTGACCTTATATGCCAGATCGACTTGTACACTGTGATTTAAGGTAAGCATTGTTTTTAAAGAAAACTTGAAGTCATTAGAAATAAACGTTAAAGAATAGGAAAAAAAAAAACATTTGATAGAAATAATTGGCGCCGAAACATTTGAAGTGTTTTGTACTGAGATCAGAATGAGGAAAATAAACAACATGCAGAGTTGAAATGTGGTTTACGTAAGGATGATTTATCTGAGAATCTGTCTGCTGGTGTTGTGAATGGGAAATACCAATTCTGTCATCGCCATCTTTTATCGAACTCTTGATATGTTAACTAAATCAAATCCCATAATAACCTAGAAGCACAAGAATCTTACAATCTTTCGTTGCTTACCTTGTTCTCATGGTAACCCATGTGTTGTTTGTGGGAAGTGTGCAAATAAAATCTTGGATTAAAAATACTCATAAATGTTTATAAAAATGATATTCCACATTAACCCAATCGAAAATTCAGGCCACTTTTATCATGTTTGTCTTAAGTCAGGAAAAAGAATTAAGAATCATTTGAAAGTTTAAGAACGAAATTAATAATTATTGATATTGAAAGTTGAATTATAATTTTATATTCATCACACGTACAGACACACCCGAGTACACACACACACACACACACACACAAACACATACACACACACACGTATACATAATATATATGAAAAATATAGTAGATTCATTAAGTCTTTAAGTGTGCTTATGAAATATACTTTAGGGTAAAGGTCGGCAAAGATTGAATAAATTTTGATCTGCCTTAATATATAATAAAGAAGGATCTCTATAATAAAGAAGGATCTATATAATAAAGAAGGATCTCACATGAGCAACAAACAGTTTAGTGAACAGTTGGATTGCCTACGTAGGTGATTTGTTTATTGTGGTGAAGGGTTGTGTAGAACCAGTCACACGTTTTGAATGAGTTGATAACAGAAGACTGGTGAAACGCTGTGTCACAGATTCTCCCGAACAAAACTCCTCAAGTTTTGTCTTCAGTTTTTCTTCCTAGAACGGTTCCCTTACCAAAGACTGACAGCCCATTTTATCTTAAGAGATTAATAGATAAATGTGAACCGACCTGAACAGAATGAGATAGATAAATAGATCGATGCGAATAGGCCTGAACCCCTAGGGATCATCATCATGTCGTGCCATCTGCACGGATCTCCCTGACCCTCTCTCGCCACCCTTCTCTATCGTCTATCGCTCCCGGTACGTCTTCAAGGCTATATCCTGTATCGGCACGGAGCTGTTGTATGTAGGTTCTAGCTGGTCGTTCTGCCTTTGCTCGTCCATGTGAAGGGGTCCAAAGGAGTACGTCACTTATGATTTCGTCCTTACTTCTCCAGTAGTGTCTTGCATGTCTGGTTCCTCTAACTTGGATAGTTTTCATGATGGGTGATAAGTGGCCGTACAGCTGCTGCTTTGTGAGGTGCTGCCGCCAGGACTTGTTCAGTATTGCTCGCAGTATTCTTGTATAGTTGCTGTCAAGCTTTTTCTCCATACGTTTAGTTAGCGTCCATGTGGTGCATCCATATAGCAGTATCGACACGACTGCTGCTTGAAAAAAAAACTGCGTTTCATTTTATCGTTCAGGTCTGACTTCCATATGACCGATAGGCTATCGATAACTGTTCATGCCTTTGCTAGTCACGTGTTGATGTCAGTCTCGGTTGATGAGACACTGGTTCCTAGGTAGGTGACCTTGTCCACTAGTTTCACAGAACTGCTGTTTTGTGTGGAGATGTTGCCTCTTTGATTAAAGTTTATGTATTCCGTCTTGTGTGCATTGACATGGAGCTTTATGCCCGCAGCTGCTCGTTCCAGACTATGTAGCAGGGTTTCGCCCAAGTAGCATGGTGTTTGCCGGAAGCGTTATGTCATCGGCGTAGTCCGCGTCTGTAATTGTTTGTGCAGTGTATCTTCTGCTTTCCTTTGTCAGCTTGAAACTCTTGTCTTTCATTTTATCAATAGACGTTCGAAGCGTGTAGTCGAGACAGGTGATAAATAGGTATGGGGCTAATGTGTCTCTTGTAGCACAACTGCTACAATGCCGAAGCAGTCCGTGTCTCCATCCGGGGAGCGGACTTTTACTTTCGTGTTTCTATATAGCATCATTATGGCTGCGACGGTTTCTTTGTGTAGGCCGTAAGCGAGTAGTATTTGCTCCATCTTTCCTCTGTGTATGGAGTCAAAGGCCTTAGTAAAGTCGACAAATAATATTGTTGCTTCTAGGTTTTTTGCACGTACACCTTCAAGAATACGACGGATAGTCAAAATTTGTGACGTTGTGGATCTATTTCTCCGAAAGCCATTTTGGTTCTTCCTAAGTATATTCTCAATTTTGGGTTCTATGCAATTGTGTAATAGAGCATTGTATATCTTGGCCACTATGGATGTAAGGGTTATACCTTGGTAGTTCTTGGCTAATCCGAGGTCGCCCTTTTTAAGGAAGAGGAGGATGCATCCCTTTGTCCATTTGTCTATTGTGTTTTGATTATATACGGCATTACAGTGTCGGGGCAGTATATAGTCGAATTGCCTAATCTTCCATACTTCTCGGAGTATTTCATTAAGCCCTGCTGCTTTTCTATTTTTAATCTTTCTTAGTACTGAGTCGAGTTCTTCTTGCGTAAACTGTCCTAGTTTAATGTCTAATTCTTTACTAATAATTCTCGGTTTTCCGAGTAAATTCTCGAAATGTTGTTTCCATAGTTCTATTCGTTCTTGTTGGTTGGTGGCTTTCAGTTTAGCTTTCGCAGCGCTCTTCCTTCTGATCACTTCGTTTACCGTTTGCCATCCAATCCTAGATTGTCTCTGGGATAGATATGTTGTATACTCATATGCAGATTCATAACAACGACACAACAATAACGAACGACACAATTCTTAGAAAAATATACCTCTCACTTTATTTGAAAGGGTTGTGTGTGAGAGGGAGTTGGAGACCGAACTGAACTGCAACACATTGACCTCCCCAGCTCCTCCGGACATAGCAGTGAGTCTTTCTCATTCTCCAGGGTTGATCAACCGGAAGCCCGGGGGCCCAGCTCTCTTCTGGGTGCTGTTTTCTCTTCAGCATCATTTCTCCAACTCTTCAGATTCCCAAACTGATTGAATTTTCCTGTGCACTGAGTTAGATAATAGTTCAATGCCCACTCAATCTCTTCCCATAACTGGCCATCGGAATATGCACTTCCGCCGTTTTTGGAATGGCATGTTTGATCGTCATCGAGTGGAAATAACTGTCATGCAGTTCATAGGTCACTCTCTTCCGGTGCATCAGTTTGTGACTGTACCGTGGGTTTTTAACCCTGTCCCATATTGTCAGCCAAGCTAGCCCACGCCAATGGAATATTCAACTTCCGCCGTCTTTGGAATGGCATGTTTGGCCGGCTTGGAGGTCAATATACAACAGATAGATAGATGTGAACAGTTGTGAACAGAATGAGATAGTCGAATAGATTGATGTGAATAGATCTGAACACTCTGAGATAGATAGATGTGAACAGTTGTGAATAGAATGAGATGGATGAATTGATTGACGTGAATAGACCTGAACACAATGGGATAGCTAGCTAGCTAGATAAATAGATAGGCGTATGCATGTGAACAATTGTGAATATATATATATATATATATATATATATATATTCATCTATCGGCATCAATGATGCTCATTAACTTAGCCAAGTTTAGTAAATGAATGATACAAGTGATTTGTTTATGGTAATGAAGCCTTGTGCAGGAACAGCCACATTTTTTGTATAATCTGTGCTACAGATTCTCAGGAAAATCTCTTCAGGTTTTTACGGTTTGGAATAAATTAATTGATTTTAAAGGTATGACAATATGTCTAGGCGTATTCTATTCCAAGAAGTTAGGGAATCGTATTCATTGTACGTTCATATTTGTATTGTTTGTAGTTGTTTCTTAAGAGTTTTTATTTTTTCACTCAACCCTATCGAATAATTTTCAGCCAGGTCTATTTGACACATTGATATAACCGTAACAGGTACTACCATTTCGGCCCAGAATGGACCTGGGTATAATGTCAGTGAAAGGGTACTTTACACTCACAACAACAAGGGCCTCACGTCATACTCAAGATAATTGTTTGTGGGGCGTTCTTTTTTCTCTTTGCAGTGGATACAGTCAGCATATTCCAAGCCTCACCAACATAGTTGGTTTTGGAATAGATGTTTATAAATCACCCGCACTACTTTTTGATTCATCCTGATATTTTCAGCATTGAGTTTTCTTTGGTCATATTAGGCTCAATTTTTATTTTCTGACATCGATCTTAAAGAATGAATAAAGATGTTTTATTAAACTTTTCTGTACATATGCATGTCCGTCCTAGAATAAGCATCTAAGCTTCGACTAGTTAAGGGTTTCTTGGACATAAATAAGTTATTTGCCGTACTATATAAAACATTCAGGTTGTCCTGAAACATATGAAATGTTAACTTTCCTCATTAAAATCAATATATGTATATTTCAATGAAATACATCGATCGATTGCAGGATTAGTTTTTAAATTATGTGAGATTTTTTGAAGTGCCTGGTTTATGAAAAATAAAATATATCTTGAGAATTTCAAGAAATAGTGATTCGATTCTTAATTCATTAATTCATTTTTTTAGTTGTAGAAATTCATTCATTTATATCTGTGAATACTCTATATTTTTCAGAAACATAGCAGTAAAGTTGAAATCTATGTTATAATATGTCAGGGAGGATGGTGTAGATTGTTTTAAGATATGTTTTTGATAAAGAAAGAAATACAAGAATTACATGGTCAAACCGAAGGAATCTAAGAAGGGATTGACGAAAAAATGAATGGATATATAAGTAAATGAAATTAACCGTCTGTCCGCACACAGGCAGAGTAAATGAAATTACCCGTCCGTCCATATACGGATAGAGTAAATGAAATTACCCGTCCGTTCGTCCACCCACAGAATAAATGAAATTACCCGTCCGTTCGTCCACCCACAGAGTAAATGAAATTACCCGTCCGTTCGTCCACCCACAGAATAAATGAAATTACCCGTCCGTCCACACACAGATATTAGGATTGTAAATTGAAATATCATGACCTGAAATTCCGTCAAAGACTTGTATGCGACATACGGAACCACTGGAAAGCTATTTCGACCTTATTAGGTCCCAGCATCAGTGTATGCCGTGGTTTTCTCCATTGGATATTGAACCAGTGACCCAGAATGAAGATCTGAAACTCTACCACTGAGCCACTGCTCCACATCACTCCCAAATTAACTAATCATGGCAATTGCGTGGCTAATTAACCTGAATGTGTCTTGTTACATCGGTACTCTTTACTGAGGACACGGTAACCTCCAAGAAGATTGCAAATACGCATCCGCGTAATTATTATAATCACAAGGACAAGGATATAGATGTATATTTTCTCTTTTTTTAAATAGAGGAATTATATTGTATTACCATTTTTTAAATAGAGGAATTATATTGTATTACCATAAGCAGAAAATCCGGCGAAAGCTCTTCGTTTTGTGGTCGCTGGTTCGATCTCCAGCGGGGAAGATCACAGCATACACTGCTGATGAGACTTAATAAGGTCGAAACAGTTTCCAGTGGTTCCGTATGTCGCGCGCAAATCTTTTCCGGATTTTCTGCTCATGGTAATTCAATTTACAATTTAATTCCCCCACTTCAAAAGAAAATGTACAAATATTTAGGATCTTTAGAAAAAAATGAATTATTAATTATTTAATTATTTGGGTTGCCTATATATATATAAATCCTCACAAGGACACACACACACACACACACACACACACATACATATATATATAGGGCCGCATCCTGATACCGTCAAAGTGTATTTAATCGCCAAAGTCGATGGAAATGATTCACCCATCGAAATCGACAGCCAGAAATTCTTGAACTCCTAATCAAAGAATCTAGTTTGTATCAGAAGTAATCCACAATAAAGACCTATCAGTTTCTCTCTCTCCCTCCCTCTCTCTTTTTCTCTCGCTTTAATGTCAATTGTATTTTGACCGGCTATCGACAGACAAATAATGAATGATACCAATAAAATTGAAATTCCTTGCGTTTGTGTCAATTAATACCTTCTATCCGAAAAAGAGTCGTGAACTTGCTTTTTTTTTATCTCGAGAAAACAAAGATCGAATGAGAATTCGATCACCCTTCAAAGGGTGAAAAGACGAGTGAAGAGCCGAGTGGCATTTTGTGTATTTCACTTTTCATTCTCCGTACAGTAGTCTGACAATGACAATATTCTTCTTCCCGAAAGACACAGAGCCGTTTGTCTATGAGTCTAATCCACCATACATTCCTTTGGGGACCGAGGCTACACAACGAGTACTCAGTGTTACTAATGGTACATCCACTGTTGTACCCTAACCCTAACCCTGTACCCTTCAAGCACCCGTGATGCAATGGTTATTGTAGCTAGAAATGGACACGGTGATTCGAGTTCAAATCCTGGACGAAATTATTTACATTTCACATCGCGCTAATATACTTGGAAAAGATATGAATCCAACTATTTTCCCTTCAGTTATAGATAAATAGTAAAGCAGATTGGGCTCTTTAACCTTGGTATGGCAACTGGACAAGGAGAAGGAAAACTCTGAAATCAAACCTTCGCTTAAAAAACTGATTTTGTGTTACATCTTGTGTAAAATGGTTGGCAAATACATAGATACATTGTTTGTAGAAACTCCTGACACAGAGAACATTACTCATTTATATTAAATAATTTCTAAGTGGATGGTTCAAAACCCGTCAACGTTACCGTCCTATCAGCGGGGCTTAGAGCACACTGACTGTATTCCCTGCAGAAATGGAAAAAAAAAGGGGTGTCCGGGGTAAGATACTAAATTGTATTTGATGGTGAGGCTCAAGTTCTGAATATGAAGTACTTCTTTATTGACAATACTTTCAGGTCTATATTGACCTAGAATTGTAGCATGTCTGTTAGAGTCCTATTTATCAGTCAAATTGTTTGAAAATTATTCGTATTTGATAGAAATACTTGATATTATAGAATTGTAAGTCATTTGTAGTAAGAATTGTTTATAAATGATTACAGAGAATTACTAGTTACTTGAAACCTTATAACTGTGTTCAAACAAATAATTATTATCAAGTAGAAATAATTAATTGAAAACATAAAATTATTAGAATTAGATAGAAATACTTGAAACCCTGTAACTGTGTTCAAACAAATGATGATTATTTTGAAATAGAAATAATTACTTGAAACCTTTTAATAATCAGTATAAGATAGGAATACCGGAAACCTGTAATAATTATTGAAGAGAAATAATTAATTGAAAACATATAATTATTAGAATTAGATTAGAATACTTGAAACCAATAACTGTGTGCAAACAAATGATTATTGTTAAATAAAAATAATCACTTAAAGCCATATAATTATTAGGATTAGATGGGAATACTTGAAATGATACAACTATACGCTAATTATTTGCATTAGATAGGAATACTGGATATCATATAACTGTGCAAAAACCCCTTAAGAAAAAAAATTACGTAAAAAATGTTAATAAAAGTGAACAATGAAGACAATTCCCTAACCTCTATGTATAAAATAAACCTAAACGGGTTGACGTGCAGTTAAAATCAATCATTCGTTTCCGTTGCCATAGAGATTGAATAAATATGTGAATAAGAGACCGACTAAATAAAAATGAACCAGTAAATGGGAGATTGATTGAATGAAAGAGGGAGAAAAACATTTTGCTTTGGCGCTGTCTGGCTCATTCAGGTGTCAAGGCATTAGAGTCGAAGATTTATATGATTAATAACAAAGACTTAATTGCATTTTAGTTTAAAACTGTGTTGATTTGATCAGACAAAACATGAAACGATTAATTTCTCGCCTTTAATTAGAACTTTAATCACATCAACAATTCTTATCCCTCGAATCAATAACAATTTGGCTGATTATTAATTTGCACAATGTAGTCTTCTTCACTTGTTGTTATTTCCGTTTCACCGTCATTTTTTTTTTACTCTCATTCTCGTTACTGTGTTTATTAAAAATCAATTTTCCATGTCGATTCTTGTAGGCATTTCTTTAAATATTGAATTATTACAGTTATTTTACGATTATATTCGCATATCTCTTTTATTCCGAACCTCATTTCATGAACATAACTATATATATATATATATATATATATATATATATATATATATATATATATATATCAGATAAAATAAAACGGTAATTCTTCCAAGATAATTTTTGTTTGGTTTGGTTTGGTTTTATGGCATATCAAACTTTATCGGTTATTTAATGCCAAATCCATTTTTATACAAATGAACAGCTCTCGTATTTCAAACAATTCAGTTTTGCATGAGTACTCAGTTTAATTATCAAAAACGTTTCTTTTTCAAGCTATTCAGTTTAGTCAAACAGTTCTAATTCAAACAATTCATTTTAGTATGAGTATAGTTTTTGTTTACACACAATTAAATGTCAAAAAGTTCAATTTAAACAATTCAGTTGAGCGTAAGTAGAGTTTCAATGTCAAAACAGTTCTATTTAAGACAATTTAGTTTAGCATACAAAAACAGTTCTAATTCAAACGATTCAGTTTAGCATAAGTATGCTGTTTAACACTATTTGGCCCATAGATAGGACCCTTTCAAGTGCTACCACTCCAGGCCAGAGTGGACCTAGGAGTGATGGCAATGAAGGGGCACTCCGCATTCCCCAAAGCTCCAGCATCATTGGAACATCACCATCAGATTGTTTAGTGTCATGTGTAGAACACTCGTTGGGGTGGGGTCTTTTGCTTCTTCAGAAGTGCAGTCTGTGTATTCTACAGCCACCCCTAACCGACTGGACAATTCAGTAGATGAAGCTGTGTCAGTATTATTATATGATTGCATCACTTGGACTCTAATGAAACGCTCAAAGAACCCCCCCACACACAATTGAATAAGAATTACGCATAGATATTACGAGCTGTTTTGTATAAGTGCTTGAAACAGCATCCTACAAAAAATTTGCTGTATGGCCACTGACCTCCCATTGCACAACCCATCCAAATAAAACTAGCAAGACATGACATGTTGAACATTGCTAGAGAAATAAGGACAAACACTTAAGCGAAGTTCTCGGTTTGAAACATGAATACAGACACGTTAATGTCGACTGACCAGCAAAAACTGGCCAAGAGCGATGACGATAGGGACGGATGGAGAGAAAGAGTCAAAGAAATCCACCTTGACGATGATGATAATGATTCATGTTGTTGTTGTTGTTTTTGTTGTTGTTATACTCCTTGTGAGTTTTCCCCAAGAGTCTGAGTAAGAAAACTCTTAAATTCTCTATTAATTATTATCATTTTACTCTTTGGAGTGGTTTTCACATCAGCGTTAAATAATGGGTTTTCATTAGAGTTTAAGTGATAGCAAGTCTCTTCAAGTCTCCAGGACTCTTCTCAGTATTCTGGTGAGTCTTAATAATGCTCTTGTCTGGATGGTCTCTTCTCGTTCTCTGATTTCTTAATTTTCTATTCCCTTTATTAATTCTTTGGGGATTGTTCCAAATGCTCCAATCACAATCGGTACCACTGTCACCTTCCTGTTCCGAAGTTTTTTTTAGTTTATTATAAATTTTCTCTTTTGAGAGTTTTTCACACCAGTGTTAGCTGATGGTTTCCCACTACAGTCTGAGTGACAGTAAGTCTCTTCAAGTCTCCAGGACTCTTCTCAGTATTCTGGCCGATCTTAATAATGCTGTAGTTTGGATGGTCTCTACTCTATCTCTTATTTCCTAGTCCTGCAGTCCCTGTACCAAACATTTGTTAACTATACCTAGCGTGCCAGTTATAATTGGTATCACCTTCACTTTCATGTTTCATAGTTTTTTCAGTTCTCTAGATCTATGTACTTGTTCCTCTTTTCGCTTTCTTTACCTTTTTTGTTGACTATCACTAGGTCGCCACAATCAGTCTTCCTCCGCGCTGTTTTATGTTGTTTTCTAGTCGTTGTATCGATGTATCGACGCTATCTTGAATACTGGAGTGTCCTCTTCCTCCTTTGTTTCTTGACACATACGGAATATCAATAGCATCGCTGGGATGTAAGGCCTTATGCATCGTCATAAGTTTTCTTGTTTTCTGGTCTATTTGATGAAGTTCTTCTCTTGTCCACTTTAAGAATGATCCCGAGTATCTTACTAGGGAGATAGCCCAGGTATTTATCCCTTTGATGAGATTTCTGCTATGTAGTTTGTTTTTGAGTTGTTTTCTTGTTCTCCTGGAGAGTATTATTTTTCTTTTTTCTTTCATCTCCGTATATTTGATGGGGTCCGCTTCCAATATTTGTAAGTTTCCGTTTCTCCGAGCGTTCTGATTTTGTCTTGATTTGGTTGTTTTATTGCTTCCAATCATTTGTCGTTTTCCGTTTTTCTTTATTAGCATAGCACATTTTTCTATGCCAAATTCTATCCCTATAACTTGACTGTATATCCTCACTGCCTGTATGGGGGTTTTCAGTTAAAAAAAAGAATTAGTTTGATATCCTCCCTGTACGTTTGGTAGTTGATTTTTTCTTGCGATCTATGGAGTTTGTATACATCTGTGTATTTCCTAAGTATGTGATTGAGTGGCATCATCGCTATTACAAATAGCAATGGTGATAGCGCATATCCCTGTAAGATCTCTCCCTGGATCTTCGCCTCAGTTTAGCTTTTTTCTCCTTCTCTTAGTTCGATTCCATGGTATTTTCGATAAACTTTATGACTTCACCGGATATCTTGTACATTTTGACGCCGTCTATCATCCAGCTTTGCTGGACCATATCATATGCATTTCTGCTGTCAATCCACGCCATAGCTAGGTTTTTTTTTCGCCCCATTTTACTGTACATGATGATGTGTTAATTGATGTATAGTAGTTCTCCTGTTCCTCTGGTCCACTTGCATCATCCCTTTAGTTTTAATGAATCGTAAATCTCCTCCCTAATTTGTGACGTTTGTACTTTCTAGTTCATCAGTAAGCACATTATGGGTCTGTAGTTGATAGGGGCAGTCCCTTGTTAAAATATATTATTAACCAATTAGTTATAGATAAATTAAAATCCATTTTTATCTAATTTGGAGCCTATCCACATCTTATAAATAAAGCGATTAAATACACTAAACTCAAGTATGCCGTAGAAATTCGATTCTCTGCTCCTGATTTTCGTCTTATTTACTTTTTAGAATGAATTTATTTCCAACATCACTAAATTATTCCAACATACGAAAAAGATTTATTCTTGTTTACTTTTTAGATATGCTACGACTAATATAACATCCTTACTACAGAATATTAAGCGTAATATTACATATAATTATGTCTTGCGTCTATAAAATGATATACACACACTAAGCTCTTTTACCCACACAAAATATGTTATCTAATATTGAAACAAGGCAAACTACTGTTAACTTTCTTATTAAACATTATCAGGCAATCTTAATGCTTTTTTATGACCTTTTCTAACAAGGAAAGAGACGATCAATTTTGTGTATTGAATTACCATGACCACAAAATCCGGTGAACAACTACGCACGACATACAGAAACACAGGACAACTGTTTCGACCTTATTAGGTCTTATCAGTTGTGTATACCATGATGTCCACCACTGGAGATCGAACCAGCGACTGCAGATTGCGGAGCCGAAAGTCTACAACTGAGCCAATATCTCACACAAGTGTCAATTTTGTTGTTTATCAACAAACTTTCCACTCAAATTAAAGAAATTAAATTTATCGAACTTGTAGAACTGTGTTTTATCTAATTATTTACACACTTCTCCGTAATATATGTATATATATATATATATATATATATATATATATATATATAGAGAGAGAGAGAGAGAGGGTGCGGAAACAAAATATGGAATAATTTTTAAAACGTTCTTTTTAGTCTGATTAGTCTAATTGCTGAAAACAAAACGCGATAAATATTAACTTTCATGATTAGCTCTATTATTCATGCACTTTTTCATTAAAATTGAACAAGAAAAGAAAAAGCAAAGAATCTATCAGATGTTTAATGCCGAAACCAAGCCAAAAAAAAATTGCCAAAATAATTGGAGTTTCTTTATGGCCTCCATCAAGCCGAGACTTTAACCCCTGGATTACGTTATATGGGGCGTTTTAGAAGACAAAACAAAGAATGTTATTGAAGAGGAAAATAATAAAATGTTTGAAGAATTTATTTTGAAGGCCTGTAAATCGTTTCGAAAGTATGTTGATACAATAATTGAAAAAAAAAAAAAAATGACGGCCATATTGAGTAAATTTACTGTTTTGTGCCTATCTTCTTATTTTGTTGTTTATTTTTAAAATTAAAATTTAATCTTGTTTTATGATAGAGTCGTTTGTTATCATAATCGAATATTCCTAGTTTTGCTTCTGCACCCTGAATATATATATATATATATTTATAAAAAAATTTTGATTGCACTGTAAATTCATCTATTTTAGAATTGGCTTTACATTTATATTGAATTAAAAGAGACTATCACAACATTGCCGTCATTCTTGTTTACTGATACAGTAAAGTGTCAAAATGCGATCGAATGGGTTTGAATAAAGGAAATACTTAATTTTTTTTTTACCAAGATCTTTCACTTAAAATTGACATTATTGGCAGCCATCAGATTTTGAACAGAAATTATTTTCATCATTTTGTGCCGCCATATCATTTTCAGGGCAAATAGCAGAAATCGATGTTTGTTGAAGGAATTTTTAATTCATTCAAATGTTTTCAGGAATTTTTACTCCTGTTTATCTCAAGATTTGATGTTTATTGACAGAATATGAAGATAAAATTACGTGATAAATAGATTTTAATCTATTCAAAAAGTGGGAGGAAGAGATATTAGCGAGCGGGAAGTTTGGAAAAGAGAAATGGGGAGAAAGGAGAGAAGAGATGAAAAGGGGAAAGAAGGAAGAGAGAGAGAGAGAGAGAGAAGGAGAGAGGAGGAATGATAAGAAAGATGATAGTGATGTAGAGATATAGAAGTGTAGGGAAGGGGATGGAGAGGTAAACTGATGCAAATTTATTGGTTCAATTTACGATCGATTATTTGCAATAGAATATAAA
Source organism: Sepioteuthis lessoniana (assembly GCA_963585895.1). Classification (NCBI taxonomy): domain Eukaryota; kingdom Metazoa; phylum Mollusca; class Cephalopoda; order Myopsida; family Loliginidae; genus Sepioteuthis; species Sepioteuthis lessoniana. The sequence continues at coordinate 1,978,474 of OY757909.1, forward strand.
CACATGAAAAAAAAAAAAAAAACAGTTTTAGCTGTTTTATAATTTATTTATTCCAAGTTTATTTATTTGCCATCTCACGATGACAGATCTGACATATTCTTTTTTAATGTGGAAAGCACGTAATGTTGCATGATAAGTTATTTTTTCAACTATCATTGCAGGCATCAGGATATGCCTATTCCACTACACCTTATAATCAAAAAACGATACTGAGGAGACAGATATATATTGTTATAATGCCGGCTGATTATATATATATATATGATGGTTGATATGCCATTAAACCAACACAAACCGAACCAAACTATATATATATATATATATATATATGATTTGGTTCGGTTGTTTTGCTTTGGTTTCTTTGTTTAATGCCATATCAACCTTCATATATATATATATATATATATATATATATATTGATAACAAGGTAATCCAAGTAAAAGGAGGGATTTATTGAGAAGCAAAGTCGACACTATAGCGTTTCGGTTCTGATGAACCATCATCTGGACTGTGAGGGATGATATAAGTGATGTTAAATCAACGATGGATGCTTAAAAATACAAACATAGAAAAACTTGGGGAAAATCTGTATATCAAGAAAAAGTCGGCCGTTTAATTAGTGAATCAGCGTTTGTTTGTTTTTTAAATTACGTCATTTGACTTATTAGGAATATTATATAGAATTTATGTTCCGTTTATTTAGCAAGGAAGATTTCGAATCAAACAATGGAAGAAAAAGGAAGAGAAAAAGAAAAAGAGAAAGCTTATAATTAGGATATGTGGGATATATTAACTGAAGATAGAATGTATTGTATCTATTTTGAATAGATTCTCTCAGGTACGGAGAAATATTACAAAAACCCGGACGAGGATTTAAGGAACTACAAAGTGAAATAGCACCGACTTATTGTGAACGTAAAGGAATTGCAGAATTGAAATCGAAGTTATGATTAGATTCAGAAATGTGTTGAAGAAGTGTATTGTTTAGGTTACCAATTCTAATGTTTCTATGGTGTTCTTTCAACCCAACGTGAAGGTTCCCAGATGTTTCACCAATATATTTTAACTGACAAGGGATACAATAAACACCGGCGTCTGAAACTATGTTGCGTTGAGGGCGGATTGTTTTAGAGAGAAAAGAGACAGTTTTAATATCGAGTTTATTTAAGTTGCTGTTGATAGAAGAATTGTTCATCATCATCATCATCATCATGTCGCGCTATCAGTACGGATATTCTTGACCCCATCTCGCCACGCCTCACTATCGTCCATTGCTTTCGGCAGATCCTCAGGGCTACATTCCGTATCGGCACAGAGATGCTGTATGTAGGTTCGGGCTGGACGTCCTGCCTTTGCTCGTCCATAGGAAGGGGTCCACAGGAGTACATCACTTGTGAGCTAGTCCCTATCGATAACTGTCCATGCCTTTGCTAGTCTCGTGTTGATGTCTGTCTCGGTTGATGAGACTGTTCTCTAGGTAGGTAAACTTGTCAACTAGTTTCAGAGTGCTAGCGTTTAGTGTGGATATGTCACCTGTTTGATTAAAGCACATAAATTCCGTCTTGTGTGCATTGACATGGAGGCCGATGCCTGCAGCGGGTCGTTCCAGACTATGTAGCAGGGTTTCGGCTTCGGCGAGTGCATTTGCCAGAAGCACTACATCGTCAGCGTAGTCGGCGTCGGTAATTGTTTTTTGCGGGGTATCTTCTACTTCTTTCTTTTGTTAGCTTGAAACCGTCTTCTTTGATTTTATCGATAGATGTTCTAAGCACGTAGTCTAGACAGATGATTAAGAGGTATGGGGCTAGTGTGTCTCCTTGTAGTACTCCTGCTACTATGTCGAAGTAGTCTGTGTATCCATCTGGAGAACAGACTTTTACTTTGGTGTTTCTATAGAGATTCATTATGGCTGCGACGGTTTCTTTTGGTAGGCCGTAGGCGAGAAGAATTTACTCCATCTTACCTCTGTGAATAGAGTCAAAGGCCTTAGTAAAGTCAACGAATAATATGGTTGCCCGTAGGTTTTTTGAGCGTACACCTTCAAGAATTCAACTGATAGTCAAAATTTGTGTGGTCGTGGATTTATTTCTCCGGAAGCGATTTTGGTTCTTCCTTAGTATATTGTCAATTTCGGGTTCTATGCGGTTGCGTAGGGGAGGATGCATTGCTAGACAAAGTTTAATACCCGTTTCGGTTTTTAATTTAAAAAAAGCAAACGCTGATTCACTAATTAAACGACCAACTTTTTCTTGATATACAAATTTTCCCCAGGTTTTTTGCATGATGTATTTTTAAACACCCATTGTTGATTTATCTTTAATATCATCCCTTACAGTTCTGATGATGGTTTATTAGAACCGAAACGCTATAGTGTCGATTTCTTAATAAATCTCTCCTTTTACTTGGATTACTTTGTTATCAATTTTCCTGTATATTACATTCCATTATATATATATAAATATAAAATTTTGTTACAATACTATATATAATGTCCGTATCAGTGGCATAATATTCTACTTGAAATAATAAAATCCTGGTAAATGCGCAAGGAGAAAATTAAATTTCTATAAAAATTGATAGAGGTATATTTATATATTGGCGATACTCTCTCTTTATCTCTCTCTCTCTCTCTCTCTCTCAATATATATATATATATATATATATTGTCTCTATAAGAGACGAAGACGAATTTTCGAGGTCGATGCTATTTCACTTTTGTAATTCTTTAAATACTCGTCCGGATTTTTATAATATTTCTCCGTACCCGAGCAAATCCATTTTAAATAGATACAATATATACAATAGATAGATAGATATACAATACATAGATAGATTTTGGATAGGGCCATTTGCGTGTCCCATAGCGCTACAATCATTTGAAAAGGTATCAATCCAATTATACTTCTTTCAGCTATAGATAAATAAGAGGGTAGATTGAGCTCTTTAACCTGGGTATGGTAACCGGTTTAGGAGAAAGGAAATTCTAAATTCAAAGCCGTTAAACTCCGATTAAAAATTGAACTTATGCCGCTTCAAGTTCGTGCAGAGGGGTTGGATAAACATATATTCCATGTTGAGTTCCCGTTGCAAAGTGGCTAAAGAGCTGGACAGCAATATCGTTGTATGTGAGTTCGATCTCCGATCAAGCCATTACGTTCACTGAACGACAAATACCCTTCGGAAAGGTATGAACCTCTTATCCTTGAACTATTAGTTGAATCGTACCATTACTATTCTTTTACATGAAGGTTGATATGCCATTAAATAAAACAAAATCGTATATATTGCTAATAAACACAAAAATTCTTGATTTTCTTCCTGTCTTCATTGAAGATTTCTTCCGTTTTATTGATTGATTTTAAGGGCATGTCACTTCGAGTAGGGTTATCTGATGTCTAGTTGTTTGGAATTCTTTTTACATTGAAATTTTGTGTTCCTGTTTCTTTAAACCTTTTTACACACAGTTATATGATATCGAGTTATATGATACCAAATTATATGATATCAAATATTCGTATCTAATATAAAGATTTGTTCACAGATGTATGGTTATAAGAAATGCTATCAAATAATTTATACTTCATTTGATGGTTTTATATTATTATTCTTATTTAGTAATTATCATTTGTTTGTACACAGTTACATAGTTTTAAGTAACTAATAATAATAAATTTTCGTAAACAATTCTAGCCTAAAGTGACTATTCTTAAAAGAAATAACTAACTCTTATATAGTATCAAGTATATTCCTATCGAATACGAATAATTTTCAGACATCTATTTGTCCCATGGATGAGATCTTAACGGGTACTACCACTCTGGGACAGAGTGGAACTGGGTGTAATGGTAATGGAGAAGTATTCAATACTAACAGAATCTCCAGAAGTAATTTCTAAGTCTCATATTTTAAAAGTTTATCCTAATTTCATATCAACAAAATGTGTGAAATTTTCTCCTTAAGCAATTTTGATCATTAAAGATTTCGACTAATTTTAATATATGATTGTGCCAAACTTTAGGGAGCTTGTAAGATGAAAAGAAAAGAAATATCACTAAACATTGTTAAAAAGAACCATGTCTATGTTTTCTAACGAAATAAGTTTGAGTGAAAGACTGCTGCCTAAATATAGCTTATATATTGCTCTACCAAAAGCGTACTGAGCACTTATTTTTTGTTGAGGTAATTTTATTATTTTTTATCACATAGTCAAGGGTTGCCTAACCCTTTACTCCACTGTTCTATGTTGTATGGATATGGATATGGTATATGAGTCTTACACAACCATCGGTCAGTTCCCATCTCCTCACTTCAGTTTGTTCTTCACTTGGTTTCTTCTTCGGTCGAATAGTTTTATTGCCGAGATCATTCTGATGTCTTCTTTTATGCCATCTTTGTTCTTATTCGTTGATGAGGAATGACATAGCGACCACAATTTCATGTATACATTTTATTTTTATCTATTGGTGACTTTTAATCATTACCTGCTGCAGCCTAAAGGGGGATCAAGGAGATCAAGATGGAAGGTGCAACCTCTCAAGTTCAGAGTTTGTCACCAACTGGCAAACTTATTTCTAACTCGACAGCCGTTTTTCTCACCTGACTGAAACTATCTAATGAGAACCGAAGTCTTATACTGACCTTCAGTTCAACAGTGGTCAATCATGTTGGTTGATCTTGATATATATTTCCACTCCGGACTCAACTTGAATGCAGCACTACATCTCACCGATCTATTATGTAATAAAAGCTTATGGTAAAAGAGCTGAGCAGTTTTATAAGCATAAATTACCCTTGTCTCTTTGGCATTTCCTCGAAAAGGAAGCACTTTCAGTAAGTAAATCCTAAAGACTATTACGACTAAAGTGGATTCAATTATTGCTGGACATTCCAGATGATGTTGATATTAATACCTATTTCGAGTGACGTAGGTATTGTAATGATTTCGGTGATAAAGAATCCATTTTTGTAGACTATTAGGATTATAGTGTATTCAAGTGGCAATACTCTGCTCGCTTGTTGTCCTTTATCAGACGATGTTAAGCTTATTAAATTTACATAGTAACAGAGAAACTGCATTTAATTTCCTCCTGGAAAATTGCTTTTTACCAGAATAAAATTATTCAATAGGAAAAATATCTTATTGGGTCAGATTTCAAATTATATTCCTAAAATTTTGCACAACTTGTGACCACACAGAAACAATTATATGGTCAGGTTAAAAGTTAACGTCTAAAATAGGGGTTCCCAACCGAAAATCGCAAAGCTTAATTCAGGAGGATTTGGGTCGCGATCTTAAAAGGATTGAAGAAAATCAAACAAAATTCATAAGGTAACCATCATAATCTATTAATGAGACATCTGATGATGTTTGCAATCACAAAAAAGAGATCTAATATCAGAGTTAAATGAAGAGGTTGACTGAAGGGGTTCATCAGACAAGTGATGATTTGACTGTTGCCGATGCAGCAAACTCTTAGCATACTTCTTTTAGGAGAACAACTATTCACAGCGGTGTGTTGTGCCAAAGATACTAACTATTTGCTGGTTATGGGAGATGAGGTTGGGGAATCGTCCAGATGGAAACACGTGGTTCTTAGAGAAATCTAGAATGTGGCAAGCAAGAAACATGGACTTGAAATCTTCTGAACGCTGAAGATCAATGAGTTCCATTCGCAGTTGTAAATGGTATTTCTTCAAAGTCAATATCAAAAGGCGAAGGGAAAATGTTGAAGATTGGGTGTAGGACCGTATGGGTGGGAGCCTCAAGATCTGCATGTGAACCGCGGGTCAGGGCTTGGGAACTCCTGGTCTACGATGTTGAATTACGGAAGCCGGAAAAAAAGTTGCCTGAAGAAAAAAAATCGATAAACCTCTTTCAATCACTATTTTCAATACTTTTTACTGGTATTACTTGGGTGAGTCAAAAGTTTTGATTGCCCAGTCGGCTGCAGCTGTAGAATACACCGAATGCTTCTCTGCAGAGGGGCTAAGACCCCCCCAATGAGTGTCCTGGATATGACACTAAACAATCTGATGGTGAGGTTCCAGTGATGCTGGGGCTTTGGGGAATGCTTAACACCCCTTCATTGCCATTGCTCCCAGGTCCATTCTGTCCCAGAAAGGTAGCACCTGAGAGAGCCCTATCTATGGCTTAAATAGAACTAACTGCATGCTTTTGCTAAACTGAATTGTTTGAATTAGAACTGTTTGATTAAACTGAATAGCTTGAAATAGAAATGTGTTTGACAATTAAACTCTACTTGCATTTAAACAGCATGCTTATGCTAAAGTGAATTGTTTGAAATGGAACTGTTTTTGACATTGAAACTGTGCTTACACTAAATAGAATTGTTTAATATAGAACTGTTTTGACATTTAACTGTGTGTAAACAAAATCTGTACTTATACTAAGCTGAATTAGAACTGTTTTGACAAACTGTGTACTCATGCTAAACTGAATCGTTTGAAATAGTGCTGACAGTTTGCATAAAAATGGATTTGACGTTAAATAACCTACAAAGGTTGATATGCCATAAAAACCAACCAACCAACCAACCAACCAAAAGTTTTGCAATATTTTGGTCATATCAAGGATGATTCGGCAGCCCCGGATCCTTTTGCCGAAATCATGAAGGTGACGAATCATACTGGATTATTAGATGCCAAACTTGCATAATACTATCCGATTGCTACTTGCCGGATTTGTCTTGATGACAAATGAAGCACAGTCATAAAATCCACGGTTTCTACCTGATCTTGACTGATCGAAATTTCTTGAACCCTCTATGATCAACTACACCTTCATCTTTCGTGCAGTATATGTTTTTGATTTTTTTCGGCGGCATTATGGCGGCCTAGTTTAAACTTGTATAGCCTAAATCTCCAAATTTTAGCCTACGTTGAACATTCGAAGTGAAACAATGCACAATATGTCAGTGCGCCAACTACCACTAACACTACCAACTACAATGGTTTCCCTACATAGATAGAACTGCTTTGGTCATGAATCATCATCATCATCATCAAGTCGTGCTATCAGCACGGATTTCCCTGACTCTCTCTCTCTCTCTCTCTCTCTCCCCATCCGTCTCTATCATCCATCTCTCCAGGCAGATTCTCTAATCTATATCCAGTATCTACACACAGCTAATGTAAGTTCTTGGTTGGTCATCACTGGCACATCCATGTGTAGGAGGCCAATGTTGCTCATGAGTTCATTTTTGCTTCTCCAGCAGTGTTTCCCATATCTTGTTTGTCTTACTTGGATGGTTTGTGAGATGGGAGGTAAGTGACCATACAGCTGCTGTTTTATGGAGTGTTGCTTCCAGGATTTGTTCAAAATAGCTCATAGCATTCTTGTATAGTTCCAATCTAACTTTTCCTCAATGCGTTTTGTTAGTGTCCATGTAGTGCATCCATATAGTAATATTGGACACAGTCACAACTTGGAAGAAATCTCGTTTTATTTTATAGAGGAGATCAAATAACCTGTTGATAGCAGTTTATGCCTTTGCTGTCAGTAAATGAGATATTGCTGCTGAGGTATGTGAATTTACCAACTAATTTTAGAGGTCTGCTACTTATAGTTGAGACGGCTTCTTCTTGTTTAAAACACATGGACTTTATTTGTATTCACTATGTAGGCAATGCCTCCTGCTGTTTGCCTCAGATTATGCAAACGGGATTCGGCTTAGGTAGGTGTATTTGTGAGAAGTGCTAGATCATCTATGTACTCTGCGTCGGTAATAGTTTCTGCGGGATATCGTCTGATCCGTGGTTTTTTTTTTTTTAGTGCAAAGCCATTTTCTTTTATTAGATCTATTGACGTTCGAAGTTGTGTGTGTGTCTGTCTAGTCGAGGCAGAAATATGTGACATTGGTACTGTAAACTTGTACGTACTAAAATCTTGCAGAACTTTTGACTCACCCTTGTATCTTTCATCTTTCTAATTCTTCTCGCTTTTTGCAACACATTTAAGTCTATCCTTCTACATCAGTGCTGCATTTCGTTCACGTAAAAAGAATTTGGCACACTCCTTTCTTGCCATTTATCTTTAGTTCACTTTGATCTGGTGAAGTTGTACTTTTTACGATCCCATCTATGGTTCAAGTAGATTTCTCTACAAATTATTTGTTTTTGACAGAAATTCTTCAAGTTGCTCGAAGCTATAACGTTGGGTTACTTGGTACCAATATCACTATTTCTGTGATTTGAATATATATATATATATATATATATATATATATATATATATATATATATAATTACGTGGCATTAATACCCACCTCGATCCTGAAGATAGCAACAGATTTCTTGTATGGGTCAACCAGTGAGGTGACTTGCATTGGAAGTAGGTTATAGAGTTTAAACAAAACTTAACTCCCCCCTCCAACATAAACTGGTTTCGCGGAAAAGAGCAACTGATATTATGATTTTGAATATGGAAGCCGATGATTAAAGGAAAGGTAACACATAGCAAAGTTATGTTTTCACACGCCAGAAAATCGAATTGCAGAAGAGGCAGTTGGCCTATAAGCTTCAAAGAAGATAACTGCTTAAATCGCACTGGTAAAAAGAAACAAAATAACAGAGCCAATTAATTGAAGACGGGCAACCGTCATAAAGTCTAAGATTGACGAAACCTTTGAAAGAAAAGGAAAGAAGATCCTTAGATTTCATTTTGAAGCAGTTAATGATTATAGTAATGATAATCAAAGAACAAATGAACTTTAAAAAGAGAGGATTGACAAATTTTTTTGTCGACTAGAGAAAGTGAAAAAAAAGTGAAAGTATAAGAAAGAAAAGACAAAAAGAGAGAAAGACATTTATGAAATCTACGATGAGATAATGAACTGAAGTAGAAGCTTCATATTTGAGATACGTAAAGATTGTAAAATTAATTCCTCTGCTCTAATATATTTTAATCGCATACACATTTGAAGCTGTCATATTCATCTGCATGCATCATTTGATATAACAAATACTTGAAATGTTTGTTTTATTCATATTTGATCCTTTTTATCATTCTCTATCATCCGCATTTTGCGAATAAAAAATTATTGTTAAATAATTCCGTTAAATTGTTTTCAGTTCATCTCTTTGTGGATTTCTGCCTCATTTATATTTTTACCGTGTCACGGACGATTCTGCTGAGTATTGAATATTCATGTGAATGATATATTTATGTTTACCATCTGGGATATATTTCTAATTGTGGGCTTCGACCGGGAGATAGTTTTATTATTCCAGATTCGTACATATTCGCCTGAAGATTTATATTTGGGAGAAATTATATCTAATAATTTTGTATTTGGTTAATTTATCCGCGGATTTACATAGAATATCTCGTTCACACATTCTGACAGTATTCTGGTTCGGAACAATATATATATATATATATATATATATATATATACATATATATATATATATATATATATATATATATATATAAACAAGTAAAAGAACAAAACAGCAATTGAAATATTATCAGCAGACATGGAGCACTTGTTGATCGCATAAAGCCTAAGGATTTCTCATCTACTTCAGAAAATGTAAAGCTGTAAATGTTATTGTCTGCAATAACGTTGACTTCCATTCGCCCAAAACTTTTCATTAAAACGATTGTTGTTTAGTAGGAGTTTATCTCTTCAGCACCTTTAATTAAGGCAGGGATTCATTGTGGCGTTGAGACAAATGTGAGGGACTACGACATTGTAGTTGGCGAGTTCGAGCTCCAATCATACTATTATGTTCACTTTCAGACTAATACCTTGGGAAAGGCATGAACCCCCTTATTCCCTCAGCTATTAACTAAATAGGACCACTACTGTTCTTCAACAAGGATAGCATAAGCATGAAATAACCCATGAAGATTGATATGCCAATAATAATAATAATCATTTGTTTGCACACAGTTATATATCAAGTACTCCTATCTGATTCTAATATTTATGAACAGATTTATTTGAGCCATAGATGAGACCTTAACAGATACTATTACTCTTGGACAGAGTTGACCTGAGAGTAATGGCAATGAAGAGGTGCTCTTTATTCTCCAGAGCACCAGACCAAGATCCTTACCACCGCCGGGTATCTCGTCAAGTATATATATATGGGTATGTTTGCGTATAGAAAGAGAAAAGTCAATAAAGCACTTTGTATGTGTGTGTGTGTGTGTGTGTGTGTGTGACAGAAAGACGAACAGACAAAAACAAAGACGGAAGAGGAATGTTTAGTGAAATATGAAAATAAAAACCATTCACACAGATACGTATGTATATGTATATATTCAATGAAGAAATATGGCGACCATGATTATCATCATTCTCTTCCCATCACACAATTACATTGATACTTTTGCCGTGGCTAAAATAAAATCTGACATGATTGGGAAGGGACAGAGTGGAAGAGCAACTCAGCTCACAGTTAGATTATTGTTCGTATTGATTGATAATCATATCTACCGTTTGTCCTCGACAGTCACTCCATACATTTTTCAATTTTCTTTTTTCGGAATCAGATGTGAAGCAAAACTGACAGGTCTCGTCTATCAGAGGTAAAAAAAAATTGGCTTTAATCAAAGACAAAATGAAATAATGACTGAGAAGAACATTGCTCCAACTTGAAACTAACTTTGGATAACAGAACGAACAAGTAACAACATGACAGACCAAACGCCTTTTTCGTTTTAGTCTGACGAGTCTTACATAAAGATAAAGATAATAAAAGTAGAAATAGCGAAAATAATCTCACAAGATGTTATAAATATTATCTTTATGACTAATCATCATCGACTGTTATTAATACTATATCCAAGAAAAATAACAAGAATCATTGATTTTTAATGACAGCAAACTGCAGACTAAAAAGTATTTTCTGATGCCACAAAAATGATTGTTAATCCTTTTTCTATTATCAATATTTTCTCACCAACAAAGACTTGAAGAATTGATCTTCAGTTCAGATTTTGCCCAAATACCTTTGGCAAAGGCATAAGTCCTCTTCTCTCTGTGCCATATATCTAGACAAAGCCTTGGTCTGATGATTGCATTGGTGAGAAAATGACAGTCACTAAGCCTCGTTTACTTGGTGTCTACGCTATCTGAATTTAGATCTATATATAGTGCTCTATCACCAATATTGAGCATTCTTGCTTAATAAATATAGCAAACTATTGATATACCACTACTACACAATTAGTAGAGTACTCTAGGTTTGTCTATTTACTATTAATTAACAAGAAAAAAACTTGTAATCAAGTGGATTTTGTCCTTCTGCAGGACCACAGAGTATAAAAAAACAAACAAAAAAAACAACAAAAAAATCCAAACAAAAAAGCAAAAACAAAAACAAACAAACAAAAAACAAAACAAACACAGATAATCAAAGCCACGATAATTAAAAATGTTCTTGCTAGGCCAACTGGATAATCAGCGATTTTGAGCAGTCTAAATTATCAAATGTGGTAAACTTCACAGTTCATTATATATATATATATATATATATATATATATATATATATATATATATATAGGTAAATATTACATCGTTTTAAAACGGTTTTCTTAAATAAAGAAAATTCTTAAATACTGGCCATGAGAAGAGGATAAAACCTAAATAAAAACCTGAAATCTAAATAAAACATGTTTCAGCTGACGATGATCGTTTTAAATACATTGAACTTCAAGTAATGAAGCTTTTATTGCGAGTTAAGACAACAGTTTTTTTTTCGTTATCAGTTCATTTTTCATCGTTTCTATTATATCAAATATTTTTAAAAATCTTTTAAAAACTCTTTTAAGCTAAAAAAATAAAGTAAAAATAAACTTTTTTCTGACAATGACTTTTGGTCAAAACTAGTTAAGAATAATCAAAAATAAATAACGCGTAAGAAATACTCCTATAGGACTTACCTTTTGCGCATATATATATATATATATATATATATATATATATATATATATATAGCATGTGGGCATATTACGTATCTATGTATCATATACAAAGATGTAACACGCACACACACACACACACATATATATATATATATATATATATATATATATATATATATATTGGGTCTGTACAAAAGTTTCCAGTATTCCTTTTGTTTGGAAAACTAGAGGGCAAATAACTTGTTGCAAACAGTTTTTGTCAGAAACTTTTGCTCACACGCAATATATGCAAACTTATATAAAGCGATTTGTCGAATTGTATCAAACATTGATTATATCGATTTTTTCAGATTTTTTCCTTTTTTTTATCTTTGTAATAAAATCACGTTCGTTTTTGGTTTTTACTTTTTAATTTTTTCTTTGAGAAGGTTTTAGTCTTATATAAATCTATTGTTGACTATTTAGGACACTGGCTAATATATATATATATATATATATATATATATATATATATATATATATATATATATATATATATATATGAAGAAAATTCGTCTGAGAAAGTCGTTCACATATCGTTTTTTTAAACAGGCTGAAGATTCAGAGTTCTACAAGGACTCAGGCTCATCCACAATAATGTTTCCGACATGATCTATTGAAAATAATTCTGTCATTTAACAGAATTTCCTTCTCTTTTTAGTTTATTAATTGATGGCGACCTATTCCTTATTCGATGACCGATTAAAGAAGAAAATGCTTGCCGTTTGATGTTAATTGTACAGCCAACTTCAGTCAAAAGAAAACTAAGGGAAAACTCAAAATTTCTGATGTCGTAGAAGTTCAAATATAACAACCACTGCCATTTTTGTGTTACTCGCCCAAGAGCCAAATTGACTTACACATCGTATATAAAGAATATTTGCAAATAAAACCGACTTTTTGAAGTGAATTAGAGAGAAGCTTGCTACACTTACACCTTTGACCATTTTGCGAAATGATCACTGCACTGACAACCTTACAATACAGTAGTTGAAATATCATCTTATAATCTCAGAGACATTGCCTCCTCATATACTATGGATAGTCATGGCTGATATCATCTTTAACCTCCAAAAATAAAGTTTTTTTAAAAATATTTTCTATATTCAATCTATATAAAATAATAGTTTATCTCTTCACAGATTTGTAAACAATATTCCTTATAGCTTTAGATGTTTATCCTATCTTACTTTTTTTAAGAACTTTGATTTTAATATAAGTGTCAGTGTGTAAACTTTTGAAAAACTGGTAAAGGAATATTGATATCATGAGTCTCGGCTACCAAAGTTTAATATGATGGGTCTAGAGTAAAAGATGAAATTTATATCTACTTTTGCGGCTCGACACCAACTGATCTGTTGAAGCGGAAGAGGGGAGATACTTTTACCGTAGTCAAGTACGTTACAAAAGACGGCAATATAAAGTAAAGTTATTGATTTTATCAGTGTTTGAATTTGATTTGTTATTCAATAAGCTTTGCTTAGAAGTGACACAAGGTCAGGCGTTTGGAGTACTCGGTAAGACTCGAATGGTCTGCCAGTTTAGATGTTTGAATTGGATGAACCAGTTTGTAGGTTGTTATTTTTTTTGGGCACCTCTGGTGGTGTAACGGTTAGCAAGCTAGACTAGCAAACCTACACAAGTGAGTTCGAGTCTCATTAGGCGCCCCATCCATTCGGCCTTGTGCCACATCGAAGCAAAGAGCTTCGTAAATTACTTGTAGGTTGTTATTTTAGTTTATACTGATTCTGATTGGTTAACATTTATCCATTCACCGTAGATGATTGGGCCATTTAGAGGAAAATGTTACAAAATTTCACATGGCAGAATCAGTTATTTTAAATGTAGATTTCATTATCAAATATACAGTTAAGACAATTGGTGTTGTAGTTTTCACTGCTGTTTTATAACTACAGAATTATGGTATTAGTATTATGACTGCCATTATTGTGAATGTTTAAGTATTAGGATAATTATTAATATCGTTGGGGGAGTTTCCATGGCGTAATGGTTAAAGGAATGGATTCTGGTCTCGAAATAAAACGACTTCCAACATTATAACGTTCATTTTCAGACTAATACTCTTGGGAAAGCTATAAACACTCTTATCTCCCCAGCTATGGGTTAAATTGTAACGCTACCGTTCTTTTCTAAGAATGGTTTTGGTATTAGATAACCCACAATGACTGATATGCCGTTAAACAGAGAAACTAAAAGAAACTAATTGTGTTCATGGCATGTAACAATTTCAAGACCAATTTGTAACGACACGTTGAATTTTTTGAGGTTTAGAAAATCTTTAACATAATCTCTTTACAAAAGAAAAAAAGCGTAAATCATTGCCGTATTTTTTTAAAAAGTGAAATATATTTTGGTTCCTCAATATTTGAAATATACTTTGGTTCTGTCTCAGCTGAACTAAGATTTTTTTGTTCTTTCTGTCTATAAGATGTTAACTCAAGACATTTCGTATTTTTTCAAACCTGACAAAAATGCTATACCATAATGGTATTTTCCATAATATTTAACCTTCTGTTATAACCGGGAACTACGAAATGGAAGCAGCGTTTCCTCTATTGTACAAGATCCGGAAGTACCGCGTTAGCCATTTTTAATTGTTTGAATAAGAGGCATTTCAGTCGGCTGGCATTTTAAAAAATTGTATATATATGTATATATATTTATTGTTTTCATTTGTTTTTCGTTAGGGAAATTTTATTGCAAATAAAGTTTTTTGTAAATAAAATTTTTACTCCCCCTCCCTTGCATTCATGTACAAGGTGCCTTCAATAAGTTTCCAGACTTTTTTTTCGTTAGGGCACTTTTATTGATAGTACACATATGAAACTCTAGTCCCCTTCGAAGTAATCTCCTCCGGCTGCACTGCAATACACTTGTTGTACCGTTCCAACAACTTCTGGAAGACTCCGTGAAGGTCCTCTTTTGTGAGCGTGTCAATGACCTTCGTCACAGCCTCTTTCATCTCCTCAATTGTCTCATAGCGACAGCCTCTAAGTTTTTCCTTGAGCTTAGGGAATAAGCAAAAGTCACAGGGAGCAAGGTCTGGACTTTAGGGAGGGTGAGGAACTGTCTTGATGCCCATCTTGGTCAAATAGTCAACGACAAGGATGAAGTTGTGGACTGGTGCATTGTCCTGGTGGAAATGCCACTGAGCCGATTTAAAGAGTGCTGGCCTCTTCCGACGGAATCTCTTCCTGAACTCCCTTAAATCCTCAACATAGTATTCCTTGTTGACTGTCTGTTCAGTGCATGTGGATCATTCCAGTGCTGTCAAAAAAAAAAACAAAAAACAAAAAAAAAAAACAAAAAAAAAGTATCATCAAAAGTTTGTGGGTGGATTTGCTGTCTGGCCTTCTTGGGTCTGGGAGCGCCAGCATGCTTCCACTGGGAATTCTGTCTCTTTATCTCGTGGTCATAGCAGTAGTGTTGTATACTCAACACAATATAGACGAGCGACACAGTTCTTAGAAAAAATATACCTCTCACTTTATTTGAAAGGGTTGTGTGTGAGAGGGAGTTGGAGACTGAACAGAACTGCAACATATTGACCCCCACTCTTATGGCCATAACCGCGTCTCTTTCCCGTTCTCCTGGCTGCTCAACCGGGGGCCTGGGGGCCTAGCCTCTCTGGGTGCTGGTTTTCTCTACCGCATCTTATCTCCAACTCGTCTGATCCCCAACTGATTAATCAAGGGCCTGAGGGCTCCCTCTGCTGGGTGCTGGCTTTCTCTACCGCATCTTGTCTCCAACTGATTGAATTTTCTGCGCACTGAGTTATATAATAGCTCAACGTACACCTTCTTCTTGTGGGTGTCACAAATTGCACTCATTCAACCCATCCACGGTCAAGGTTATACTCTGCTATTCCTCGACCGGATACACCTGTTATTTACACAGGTGCATTTCCTATTTTGACTGCCCGGCCGGGTCGTAGGTCAATATACAACAGTAGATCCAGCTTTCATCGCAGGTCACCAGAGCATCAAGAACTGCGGGATCTGAATCGATCAGCTCGACCATCTACCTGCCCTTACTCCTCCCACACCTCTCATCATCCCTCAAAAACTCCCTGCCTTCCTTGAATCCCTTATGCCACTCAAATACTGATGCTCGATTCATGCAAGATGCTCCAAAAGCAGTCTGAAGCATTCCATAAGTTTTTGTGGCATTTTTTCCAAGTTTGAAACAGAGTTTTATTGCATATCGTTCTTCTAAAGTGTCCTCACGTCCAGATTGCATTTTTGAAATTCACCAGCTGTGACAATTAGGCTTTAGTAGGGTGTATCCCAATTCCTGCTATAGCTGTTCATTTGAACCTGAAATCATAAATTGGTCAGTCGTCTCATAAGATGTATAGTAATAAGATACTGAATTTTCCAGAGTCTACGACAATTTTAAATGCCTGTACAAAAAAAGTCTGGCAACTTATTGAAGGAATCTCGTAAATGTGGGATTAGGTTAGAAAGTCGTAGAGTGATTCATTTGTATTGATGGTTATAGCACGAAAGATTTTCAGAATTATTGTGTCGTTGTGATGAATGGATTATTATCGTTTGGATTAATAAATGGAAATAGTTAAGTTAAAGTTAGGATAATAATGACCAGCCTCTTCCCCAAGTTTTTGTGGCATTCGGCTAAACTTATAGGTTTAATATATGAAACAATGACCCCCCCCCATGTTCTTTTTTTGTTTTGACGTGCATGCGCCTGATTGTTGTTTTTCTTTTTTTGAATTCATTATTCGGCTTTATCTTTATTTAACTGGCACTTGCCAGATAAATTCTTTTTTCTCTTTGCGGGATTTTTTTCTTTTCAACACCAGATACTACAAAAGACCGGACGAGTGTGCCTGCGTTTAAGTTGCATAGAAAAACATTTCTTTTTAAAATCGTTTTCCCTTTTTATAGAGTAGTGACTTGGTCATAAAGCTTTTTTTTTTATGATCCCCGAGAAAGGGGGTCAATGTGACAAAAACAACAAAAAAAAAACAAAAAAACAAACAAACAAAAAACAAACAAAAAACAAACAAGCATAAATAACACCGATAAAACCAAAGAAAAGAAATAATAGCTGGGATCTACAGTTGCCCATGATAAAAAATGTCGTCGACTTTACAAGAAATACTTTGGAAACTAAAGATTATATTTATAAAAAGGTAAAGTTGGTGACCGTAGTCGATGACGACCAGAAAACCCCCTTTTCAATAGCTACTACACGGAAATGCAGGTGAGAGCGCTACTCCTTTCCCTGGATTGCTCCACTTTACCATTGATACGTACCTTATATTGCTGAGTGTTAAGCAAGGAGGTATCAAGTACCATTTTTAAAGTCTTTGGTATGACACGATCTGGGAATGAACCCAGGTCTCCCGGACCATTGACGAACAGTCAACCCACTAGCCGAATATCTTGGACGATGGAGGATCCCAGTGGCTGTATATGAGGTTTCTAGCTATCTCATGGATGAGAATTTAGTCACGTACATGTTATAGATGCCTACCCACAAAATAAAAGTCCTAGTACATCAAAACGAGGCTCCTCCTCAAATTGTTCTGTTAGTTGAAACAACAACATTATCATCATCATCATCATCATCATCAGTATCAGTATCAACAACAACAGCTTCAGTAGCAGTTGCACCAGCACCAGCATCACCACCACCAATGATAATTACAGCATCGGTAACAGTAGCAGTAGCCTCAACTGCAATAATAGTAGCAACAGCCTCACCATCATTAGTAACCACAACAATAACTCCAAAGAAACAACAGCAAAGCGTTTTTGTTGGTAGTTGGGAGGATAAGTTTTTTAAACAAAAGATTTCCTGATGTATAAAAGTGGGGAAGACGTTAGTAGGATGGATGATATAATCCCGGGGAGAAGAAGCAAAATCCAGTTCAACAACTAAAGGGTCCCACTAAATTTCAAAGAAGTGGACGGTAAAGATGTGGAGGACCCAACGAACTGACAGTGATCAGAAAAAGCCGAGGGTCGGAGGGAATCATGTGTATGACCAGGTTCTCGGCCGGCTCTTCCTCCTCGTTACGGAGCGACACACGATAAAGTTTGTCCCTCTTTACTTGCCCCTTTTCCTCTAAAGGGGATTGAAACTAACATTTTCGCGCAATATTGGAGGGTCATAAAGGCATAATCGATAAAGATATGGGCTTTGAATTCATGATCTAGAGTGTCGCAGTTCTGTCTCCCGTCATATTCAGTTGAGGGATCCAACTCCGATAATCATGATAATGGAGTTAAGGTTAATAAGTTTGAATGCCTGTGGACAGAAGTTTGACTCAAAGAAGAGTTAACTTCTACTTCACCTCCAGCCATGCGGGTTGGATAATTGTTAATTAATGGAGGCCTACTTTAATTTCAATTTCAGTCAGGATATATTGTCAAAGGTTTATGAACCTTTTTCAGTCTACTTTCACAGTTCTACTAGAGGGGTTTAATAAGTAGAAATCTCAATGCGATGTCTTCTCTTGTTTTTCCAGACCCGGCAAGTAGACTTAGTGTACTGAACGTTACCACAAAGGACAAAGCGTAACATTGCATCGGGCTTTATGAACCCAATTTTACCTGTGGTCTTCCCGATTCTTTCGGTGCATCGAGCTCTTTGATAAGTCATCGAAGATGATAGTTTTAGTCAGAGACTGAAACGCCGTCCTTGTGTTGTATAGCAGTGAAAGACAACTTCCCTTGCCCCGAGGCGACGGAAGCAGCTGGGGGTGCAGAGCGCATTAGAGATGAAATTTGGCAAGCGCTGAAAACAGTAGGGACGGACAAGACAATCGGAATCGATGGTCTTCCTCACTAAGTGTATTTGAGGCTGTCGCAGATGTTTGACTCTTTGATGGTAACTGTCAATAAAACATCTGGATGAAGCCGGGGGGTCGATCCCTCGACGTTTCACTTGCAGTATAGTAACGTTTCTTCGCGAGAACAAACATGGTGCTGACTGGATTAGTAACTTTTACCCTTTAACGACACTAAACACAGACTTAAAAATTTTGGCGAAGATCTTGGGAGACCGTTTACAGACAACCTGGCCGAGTTTAATCGGTGCTGAGTAGAATTGCATTGTCAAAGGCAGGACTACACGGGACAGTATTCATTTGGTTCGCACGATCAGAGAAATAGTCGACGGTAAGGCCATGCTGATCATGGAGGTTATTTTGTCAAAGGCTGGATTCTGGCTAAACTTTCACGGTTAGATTCGCCTTCAGTATTCAACCCCGGGAGTCACGGGGGAAGTGAACGAAAATCGAAAATCGAAAATCGAAACCCTTCACTTCGTCACGATCATTTCGTCAAGGTTGTTTTGCTCTCGCCCATCGTGTACGTCCTTGAATTCGAACCTTTTCTTCGCAAGTTCAGTGTGAACCCAGTCTTACGCGGTCTTACACTACCTGATGCTACCATAATAGCCAGATACCCCACTTATGCTGACGATTTTAGTATGCTTGTAACGAGTAGTGTCCAAGTCGAGGAGGTCAGCCAAAAAATCAGAAGATAAGTGAGTGTATCAGGGGCCAAAATTAACCGTGAAAAGTCGGCAGGTTTGTGCCATTCCCACCCATTTAATTTGGACAGACGGTCCGTGCAAGATATTCGGTGTCTGCTTCGTTCTCGATCTTCTGCCGAAGAAAAATTAGTCGGAAGTACTGGAAAAGTTAATGGCCGCTACCGGCATTTGATTTCGAAAGAGGATCTCCTTAATGAGCAGCGCTGGAGTGTGTGGGTTGCATATCTTAACCTTGAAAGAGTCCTCTTCCAGTTTGCTTTGGGCAAACGGGCTTCTTTGGTGCGTTGCGAGATCTATCACCTTCATCCCTCCTAAGAGTATCGAAAGTAGAGACACGACGTCATTCGTTGTTTCCTAGGTCGGAAATGACGAAAACGGTGAATTCTGGTAAGAAGACACCAAGAAGGTATTCTCGGCCTTAAGAAGTGTGCACTCAAATGATGAAGAGACCCACCAATTACCCAGAAATGAGTGTTCCTTCTATCATGAATGTTGGCATATTCTAAAAGTTTTCTCTCTGTTGCAGACTGGTCTCTCTGTCAGCCGACTGTTATTGAGTAAGGTATTATATCAAATGCAGTGAAATGGAAGAGTCGATCGTGCATGCCTTCTTTCACTGCCCGGTCATATGGCCGTTCTACAATCCTCTTGAAGGCTACATGGTTCGTATATTGAATGGAAAGTTCTTTGTCTTGGAAGTCAGTTCTATATGTAGCAATGTAGTTCCGTTACTTACTCGGCACCATGAGAATCGTGATTTGGACGACGTGATAGAAGGGATTCCATGAAATTGAGACTTTCTCGCTTCAGATGCTGGTGGTATTTTAAAGACCAAAATTCAAATTCTGTATGAGAGAAAGACTCTTTTCTTTGGAATTTGGCTAAAGGGGGGTGAAAGTTGTGCGTTTGTGTCATGTGAAAGGAACTAATCTAAAGGTTTTGTTAGATATTACAGGTTGCCACAGGATTTTGGGCCCCTGGAAAGTTCAGTGCCAACCAATCCCAAGGAAGAGTGATAAGCCATTTTTTTTGTCTTTGTTTGGAAAGTGTGATTGAACTTAGCAAGGGTATCTTGGCTCATCGGTCACATTTTTATTTTTTCGAACTCTTTTTTTTTTTGCTTTTTAGCCCCCCCCCACTCCTGTTAGAGGACAGAAAATCGAGTTCTCCGAATGTGCGAGGGAGATTTCTTTCTGCAGCACTTTTTTTTTCAACCGGTGAACTCGTCTTTCTGCCATGTCTGTCGCTG